>QVNW01000087.1:0-124154 GCA_014825475.1 Pseudomyrmex flavicornis
TATCTCATTATTTCAAGTTTGTTGTGCTGAGTGAAAAACGCATTTAAATGCAAAAATCAGTGCCTTCCAGGCCGAATATCAAAATAAAATTATTTGTTACTCCTACAGCTCGTCAAGACGCATCAAACCATGTGGTTTTAATCGCGATTATCTCATTATTTCAATTTTGTTGTTTAAAAACGCATTTAAATGCAAAAATCAGTGCCTTCCAGGCCGAATATCAAAATAAAACTATTTGTTACTCATAGAGCTCGACAAGACGCGTCAAACCATGTGGTTTTAATCGCGATTATGTCATTATTTCAATTTTGTTGTGCTGAGTGAAAAACCTATTTAAATGCAAAAATCAGTGCCTTTGTACATCATACGCGTTATCGAGTCATCGTTCTGTCAGCATTATTGCCTTGCTTGATAATAAAATATATTTGAAACGCTATTTATTCAAGCAAACGCGTGAATTTTTGAGGATTTTGTTCACTCAATTCCGCGTCGCATAAAAACAAAGTGTAATCTTATCATATCGTTACTATCCGCGAATTGTATGGCTTGATTTACGATTCTATGTGGAGCGGATAAATGTGTTGAGTGCGTATTCTGATTTTCCTTCGTCAGCAATGGCGTGTTATCTCTTTCACTCAATAGGTTTCATTTGTGCTGCGTTATTCTGACAATATCTTCCGCGCAGTGATCTCTATATATTTACGGAAAACATAGAATCTTCTCTTTTATATTTTCTTTCTACATCTATATAAGTACCTACATGATAATAACATTATGCATATTACGACAAATAATCAAATTAGTTACTCAGAGATTTTCTATTTCGCAATTGTTTTCGGCTTAGATTACCATGGTTACTTTATGGTCCGTTTCTTTTTAATCGCTAGATCGTAGAGCCAGCACGAATGCGTTTCCTTCATTGTTCTGTCTGTTCTCGCCGTGTATTATTGAAATCTGCATGACGAATGCGTCAGACAAACCTGATTGGTTAAGCCGGAGGGGTTGCTCGGATGCGTTCGTTTTTTCTCCTCCCTACCTGATTTAACTCCCTATCTTTTTCACTTTCCCTTTTTTGTACTTCGTTAAAGTACCATCTCAAATGAAACGTGCAAGAGAACGTGTTATTCCGTATCTTTTACGTTTTTTAGTTTATAAACATAAACACAAATATACGAACCTACTTCTGATAAGATAAAGCAATTTGTTTATTACTTCAGCTTTTAAACAAATTTAAAATCGGCATTTGAACATGCATATCTTATCTCTCCTCTTAAGTAATTGTAAAGTTGTGCAAAGGAATTCCCTAGTCTGCAAAAATATTTAAAACGGCCCATTCACATATTTTCATTCTTGTTCTACAACTCCGTAAACTGTAACATTAAAAAAAAAAAAAACTACTACGATTTTAAAACGTCGCTCGACACACACGCCCAAATTTTCCGCTACATTAAGCGATAAATCTCTCGGGGAACGCAGCACATTGATTTTATCGATATGTGCAAATATAAAGGACGCTCGCGAGAAGATTGTTTTTTATTCTGCGACAAACTTTTCTGGGATATGTTCCAAGGCAACGTGACAAAAATAAAATCTGCTCATATTACCCATCTAACATAACGATACTTGATTATTTAAGTAAATTAATTTGTGGAAAAAGCACTTTGTGCTTTTTATTATATTATTCACTCTTTTTTTTTCTTAAGTTACCTCTAGTCAATATTGTGTCATGTTTTAAGAAAAATTTACAATTTATACATCATATACCGTGTGTCTCGGTAAATAAAAATACGTATCGCAATTCATATTGTAAGCGCGGTAAGAGAATAATTTAGTATTTCTATTTAGTAGGCATGGCAGAGGCAATTATCGCAGCCCCGGCAGTTAAAACCGAATCTATTCAGACGGCAAAATTGGAGGGTTACAAATTAGAGGTCTTTGTTCCTTTTGTTGCAGGTCGCTTTTAGTATGTGGCGCTCACGAATACTCGTAAATATGAAGTAACGTGTAAAAATAACTGCAAAAAAGAGATGAAACTCTTTTATATAATATAATGTAATTATATAACGAGAACGTCTGCGTAACTATCGACAGTGTAATTTACAAATCGTTACAACAATTTTCAGACAAACATGTGGAGAAAGGTGAGAGCTCAACGTGGCTGCGCGGTTCCTAGGGGTCGAAGGGGTCATACCGCTCTGGTGCATCGTGGACAAATGCTTATATATGGCGGTTATCAAGATCTACGTGGAAGTTCATCCGAATTATGGGCTTTTCATTTTGGTGATATCAGTTTTTATCTTCTAAATTGCGTATTGATTACTAGCGTAATTAATAACGACTCTTTTTTCAACGTTACAGAAACTGAATCTTGGCATCTACTTTCATCGAGCGAAAACGGACCGGCTGCCAGACATAAGCACTCGGCGGTTCTGCATGGCGACGCGATGTATATTTACGGAGGAATGACGGATCTTCAAGAACGGAACGATTGCTGGCGATGGGATGTCAACAGCGCCTCGTGGTCTATGTTGAAGAACAAACCAGGCCCCGGACCTCTTCACGGTCACGCAGCATGCAGATTGCCGAGTTGCATGCTGATCTTTGGCGGTGAAAGCGGCGGACTGGCGACGAACGAGCTATGGAGGTTTCATTTTGGTACGTATTATAAAATTTAAAAAAATATGTATTTCCAACAATTGGTTTAAATCAAATTCAAACAGGCACAGAAACTTGGGAGAAGTTATCGGTATCAGGACCAAAACCGCAGCCACGAGCTGAAAGTGTTGCTCTCGCAGTATCTGAATTGTTAATTCGCGGAACAAGCGTGGACAATTCAAAACCAAGGCCGAGAAATCAAAGGCCTAGGCTTTCCAGCAATAGAATGTCGCCAATCGAAGCACCTTCTGCTAGACCTAGTTTTCTCAAGGAAATTTCCAAATTGTCGCAAATAAATTTGTCGAGACTCAGCCATCCAACAAAGTGCAGTTATTCAGTTCTCAGTGGTCACGACGACAATGAGGAAAGTCTTCAGGAGGTACGCGTTTAATAATAAAAAATATTTTTGAAATAAAATTCTTAAAAGATGAGCTTGTCTCTCTTTGCGGTGTGTCAATTAGGCCTGCGTGCAGGCAAATACGTATTATCCTTTTCAGCAAGTTGACATCGAAGTGGTCGAACCTTCTACTGGGATGGTGAAGTCTCGCAGTGCCAACACGCTGGCTCGCCGAAGACAAAAGACGTCAGAAGGAACGTCGAAGACGGTCGACGCTAGCAGTTCTAACAATACTACTAGTTCTGGTATGACCAGAGATCCTATTTCGGTGCCAAACTTTCGCGCTTTGACATTACCAACTCCTGTTCTCACGCCTGTAGAGGCCGCCAGATTGGTCTTCGTAGATCCAGATGAAAACAGCGACAACGAGGAATCACGTAAAGAGCCGCCTACGTCGAGACTAATTGAAGTTCAAGAAGAAAGGTAGTAATCATCTTTAATACACGTAATTAAATACTTAATATGTCCTTTATGTTTTTTAGCTACGTTTGTTGTTAGATTTGTTAATGTCAATATTATCATTACATAAGAATTATATAATCCATTGCAGAGATTTTGAAACAGTGCATCAAGCCTGTCAGCCCACACGCGGTGAAAGCTACAGCTCGCATCTCTACGAAGCGGCTTTGCAAACGCCAAAAACTCCAACTACCACAAAGATACCGACTTCCGCCTCCGTGAGATTCGCCGATCTCGAAGAGGGCGAGGAATCGACGTCGGATTATGCGAGTATCGAGGCGAGAAGTCCGGGCGATCCGCTCGCGGACGAGGACTGGAGTGTATCCGGAAAGAGATCGAAACCACACAAGCCGATCGTCGCCACGGCCACGATACGAGAAGGCCAATTTGGCTTCTGCAATCCTAATTATCTAGGTCTGGATGAAACGAGGAACCATCAGCACCATCATCACCATCATCATCATCATCATCATCATCATCAACAGCAGCAACAGCAAGACGGAAAATACGCTAAGCTGCTCAACAGTCCACCCGACAGTGTGTTGGAAGATGAACCCGGAAGATCAGCTTCGCAGACATTCGCCGAGCTTTTGGAGCTGCAGGAGATTAAGAGAACACCTCGGGCACCACCGAAGAGCCTACCTTTAGGCTCGCCATCTAGAAGAGCAGTAAGCGCGTCAAGGGTCGAAAGACAGAGAACAAAAGTAGCGACGGTGGACGCGACTGACGCGAAAACACCTTCGTACGGGCCGGCGCCCTTGTACGTTTTTTTAGTCGGTGGCAAAGAAAAAGGTCAAGTCACGGTGTTCGCCAGGCCGGTCTCTCTTTGGAAGTTACAGCTGGCGCCGCACATCTTCTAAGAATGATTGATGGTTTATTTTCGCCAAGTCACATACACACACACAATTACACACACACAAACACTCCTACGCATCCGTTAGTGATAAGAACGGATTTAAAAAAGCGATTTCGTACAAGTTTTCATTTTTAATGTTTTGCAAATGCTGCCCTTGATAGTAAAATTGATGTAGAACAAGATATCAATATGTTTTTGATATTTATATTCATTTATTTTATTATTAGCACTAAAGTTTAAATTTTATATATGCGTTCTCCGTTACGAGAAAAATATGTTTCTTCTTATGTAAGATTAAATTACGAAGTTGTTAATTTTTTTGGTTCGTTAAAAGTTGTTAATTGCTGTTTATACGTTAATATATATATTCAAAACACATAGAATCGAAGAATCGGAAAAAAAACAAACTATGTGTTGTGCTAGACATATTAAAGTATAAGGCAAGTATCTGCAAATGCCATTTATGTGTGTCATTATGTAAACTTCAAAAATTTACAGCGAACTGGCCGATTCGAAACGAGTGTTCTTAACGTGCATTTTTTTTGCAGAAACACGATTTATATCAAAACGCAGGCCAAGTCAATAATCTTTGCATTTATATGATCTGTGGTGATATTTAGTCATTACTGATAAAATCGCATTATATAAGAGATATTAATATTCTTGAATGTCAAGACTTCAAATTGCAAAAGCAATCACGAAAATTGACTTGATCTGCGTTTAACTGCCATTGAATGTGAGAAAATTCAATGTACGTAAAATAGGAATAGAATATTAGTGTCAGAGATTCGTAAGCCTTTAATAATAGATCGAAACTATTGATCGAAAACTACGATCAATTGTCCAATCCAATTAAAGAAACTTTATTATTGACCGATTCTTGACTCTGCAATATTGTATAGATAGATTTTTTTACAAAACATTTTTAATTTTTTTTATCTCCACTCAAGGCAAATCGATAACTGTAAATTCTTCATCAAACCGAATTTACTGTTTTTATGACTGAAAAATATTTAAGAAAAAAGTATATACAAGCCGAAAATATTGATCTCTAAACTAGAAAATGTTACTATATGTAACAATGAGCGATAATTTCAATCCGCCAAACTTATTTTACTGTGAAAAATTAGCAGGTACTTGAAAAAACCTCAACAGCGCTGTTGCATAAAACAGTTGCTCCCCCGAATTTATTCGTTGATATTTCAAAGTCTTACGTGCCAATTAGTCAATTTTAGCTTGTGTTATTACAAATTTTTTTATTGTATTTTTATTATACTGTGTGTTACTTTATAATCTAAACTGTACATAATATTACCAATAAGATAGTACATTTTCTCTTCTCTTTCTTTTTCCTAAAAATAGTGAATATTTTTGGGAGTCACTAAAAAAAAAAAGAAGACAATTGTGTTCCAAGAGACTAATGGAGCGCGTGAGCCAGCAGTCTCGCGTCTAATAGTTGCAAAATCGCGATAAAATCGAAAGTCTTTACCGTGAATGTATATCTACGATCGTAGCAAGTTAGTATTACTATAAGTATACTGTAAGTAGAGCAGATGCACGACGGGGCGATGTACAATGGGAGCTGTGTAGAATTTCTACGCCCGTAAAGGCCCAATACATGTAATCCATCCAGTAAGTAGCTAAAGTCAACAGTGGCTTCTCGTGGGCTAGATATTGAGAGAGAGAGATGCAGAAATTGATTTGCAGAAAATTCAATGGAAGAGCCAATAGAAAAGATTATTAATTATAAATGATTACAAACAGCTGTGAGTTGAAAATATCGCGAAAACTGTCTTCGAAAAATTTGACGAAGAATTATCGCGAAAGAAAAAATTATTTTTGCATAACGCTGTGTCAATCATACCATTTTTCTCCCTTGCAAAAGAAAATCCAGAAAAAGCTTACATGCTACTTATGTGCAAATGTATTATTCATTCGAATTAGATGCGGTCACGTGCCGACCGAAAAATAAGAACGGAAAAGATTTATGATGTTGACTTTCTATCATAACTCGTTTTCATTCCGTTTTCATAGAACGAAAAAAAGTTATAATAGAGAATCAATCACAGCAAAATTATCTCATCTGAATTCCGGTTTGCTAAAATCGGAACAGAATCGCTCGTTTACTTGCGATTAATTAACCTTCTAATATATTGTTTTCCGTTCCGTTTTCTCTGATTACACGCAACCGTACTTATTGCGATACATAATAAAAAAGCAAGTAATAATTTCGCTGCAATTGTATAATGGGCAAATGCAATATTAAGAATTATAAGATATAGAAGCAAAGTAATAACTTTTTTTTATTACGAGAGAATCCTCTTTGTTTTCAAAGTGTGTTCAATGAAATTTGTGATTCCTTCAGGAATCTCCTGATATCTAGTCTCGGGGCTCGATTACCCGAAAATCAATGTTTTCCATTTGTAGAGCTAGTCAATTATATCTCAATGTACAAAAAACTTAAATATTACGAAATATTACGTATCTTCACTTTATTGTATTTTTACCCTCGTATATAGATTTTATCTCTCCGCATTGATATATTTTATTTTCCATTATTATCGAGTCGTCCGTGTTATCATCCGATTCTATTCCCCGTACATGTTTAATATATGTTTATTCTGATGGCCATTTGAACGTATGTACATATTCTTTTCTATATTTATTCAGACATGTAGCGACCGATTTAATGTAATACGTCGAGTCTTCAGAGAAGACAAAAAAAAACGAACGTTTTACATCATGACATTATAAGAATCAAAAATAAAAACAAAAAGAAAAGTCAACGTACTCTTTCTACAAGCTTAAACGCATACGTATGCGCCGCGATAGAAGACTATCGAGGAAAAAAAAAGATACCCTTTCTATAGATATAATATCCATATCACAGAGCGTATTTTTTCAGAAATCAAACTTTTTTGAGAGTAGAGAGATATATGTTTTTTGTTCTCTAAAACATTTCCATGTGTGGTAATATCGGGACAATATTATCGCAAATATATCATGTAGTACGAAGCACCGAAAATATAAGTAAATGAGGACAGAAAAAATAGAATTAGATTTTAAAAACTTTGCACAATCTTAGAAAGAGAGAAAAAGAGAAAGAGAGAGAGAGAGAGAGAGAAAGAGCGTGTGTATGTGGTCTGTGTATGTTATCTTTACGCAATCAAGTATAAACTCAACAAAACATCATAGAAATATCGCAGAGCACGATCAAAATTTTTCTTTTCATGATGATGCTGTCACGCCGTTAATTCAAACATAAAATAAAAATCACTATATAGTGAACCGATATTTTCTTAAAACAAATTTGTAAAAATTGACGCAAACTCGAAACTTTTATCAAAGTTGGATAACTTTCGTGCTATTTTTGGTGCTTAGTACATATGTAATATTACGAAATTCTTGTAGTTAATTGGCTGTACAACATTACACAGTCTTCTATGATAGATTATATTACATATAATGTATGTATATGAGCATACGATCGCGCGTATAGGAGAATATATCGCGATATCGTTCGTCATCTGAATGTCACTGAATGCGAAGAGATATGTGCTTATATAACGATATTCACACGTCTTGGTTCTTGTACAACTTTATCTGTAACTGTAATAACTTTTCAACGATGTGATTACTTCAACCGTGTGCAATGTAATTAATGTAACAGTTATTATAATGGAACAGTATTATTATGATTAAAACATATGCCATATGAACTTGTTGCATATTTTTCTTTAATATTCGACGTATAAAAAATTTAAATACTTAGGAAGCTCTTTCTAGTATCGATCTTATATCTTTATATGTCGAAGAGGAGTGTCAAATTGTGATTATTTTGCCGGCTGCTGTTTCCTAGTTTATATTTTGCTCACAGATGTGCTGTATACCGAATGTGCTCTTCTACTTGAATTGTCATTACTGACTGTAGGTATTTATTTTGCGTTGCGATATGTAAAAGTGACAGAACGAAGACAATATTGTCGTAATACTGTCGTCGTAGTGAGCATCATCGAACATCCCCCTTTTCCGAAATTCAAAAGAATCGGAAAGAATCGACAGTCTGTTTGCAGAGTTTCTGCCATTCTAGAACACGGTTCACCATAGGTTTACTTACTGCAAAATTGTGCGAACGTTGCTTGCTAGCACGGGATTCGACGAAACAAGAAACCGACGTTTCAGTGTAGTTTTCCGCGCCAATCCTTGATGGCGTTAGTATTTTAGGGAAATAAAAATAAACTCTCACAATCGCAAGACACAAAATTCTACGTGGACCTTATTATGTTACTGCGGACGCATTCTTGTAAAATGTATTTAATCATGTATTTTTGTTTGCAATAAATAATTTGTTTATTTCTCTAAACATGTGCGAGTTATCGATGCGAAAATTTCTCCCAAGACACTTTTTCTCTAATCGAAAGCAGCTTGCATTCGAGAACATTCGAGAACATTCGACGAGTTTCTATTTATTTTTATTTTTTTCTTTCTTACATAACAGAAAAACATGTTTACAACTTTAGGTTTGCTCAAGGTGATAATACAATCGCATTCAGCACTGTAACGTTTCCTTCTCCGTGTTGTCAACAGATGGAAGCACAATGAATGGAATAGCTCGACGTAGCGCAATTAAGGGGGCGGCGCGCTATACAACTCCCTGACCCCTCAGCCCGATCGAGAATTCATGGCTGGCATCAGGAGCAAGAGATGCACGCAGGGGAATAGAGGCAAAGGCAGAGATAGAAAGGCAGCGACAGCAACGGTGGCAGTAGCGGAAGCATAGACAGAAAGAAAAAGAAATATCGTAGAAGATGAGCGGCGATGAAAGACAGACAGGCGGGAGGAAGGGCGGAGAGGGTGAATAGAGACACGGAGGGTGGTAGAGTCGCGGCGGGGTAAAGAACAGATACGAGAATGGAATAAAGGAAAAAGAAAAAAACTCAACCGCCAGGCAAATTATAGGGAAAAACGGGGTGGGACATGCGGGCGCCGCGCTGCGGAGAAGAGGCAGCCCCGTGACTGCGCGGCGGCACTCACTTGGAGGAGGACGACGAGGTGGAACAAGAGAATGGAGGGGCCGAACGGGGTGGAGGGGTGGCGCCACGGCAATTCTGAACTCGCGTTCAACGTTCCCAACCGAGTTACCGAGGATACCCGCGAGAAGTCAACGTGCAACCAGATTCAAAGCAAGCGAGAGGACTCGGCGCACGAGTGAAAACTTATCCTCTGCATTTTTTTTTCTTCTCCTCGTGGCTGATGTCCTCTATGCGCGCGATAATTGACAAGAAAGTGACGAGGGGAGCAGAAGAGAGATAGGGAGAGATAGTGGTGCTCGGCGAGCGAGAGCTCGGTGTGTACGCGGACGGGAGGAAAGACGCAGAGAAGAGCGAGAAAGAGAGAGAAGGATAGAAGGAGGGGGTAGACACACAAGTACAGTACGCACCTCTCTCTTACGCGTTACGTGCGGTCAGTGCGAGAGGCTGCGACGTGCCGCGAGCATGCGTCTGCGACGAACGGCCCTTCAGGCGAACGAGCAACACGCCGATTCGCCTTCGTCGCGGTTGTCGTCTTCGACGTCACCGTCGCCGTCGTCGCCGTCGCCGCCGTCGCCGCCTTAATCGTGCGTGCATCGTCCGCGAATGCTCTCTCTTACCTTCAGGAAACTCAGGTGGTGCTTACACCGAAGGTATTCAACGCGGCACGGATGCGTCGCCGTCACGCAGTGACCGATAAAACCAGCGGGAAGAGATACCGTGTCACTTGTTGTGGTGTCAAAAACTGACGTTCGTGCACGACCGCGCGTCGCTCTCTTACATGTGTCTTCATCGCGTCCTCTCAAACCGGAGCACGTCAGTGAATATAATGAAATCTACGGCTTCGGCCAGTCGCGCGGCGTGCTGCGCGTCGATACTATTGTACCCCGATGTGCGTATTGTTTTACGAGCATCATTCAA
This sequence comes from Pseudomyrmex flavicornis, assembly GCA_014825475.1. Classification (NCBI taxonomy): domain Eukaryota; kingdom Metazoa; phylum Arthropoda; class Insecta; order Hymenoptera; family Formicidae; genus Pseudomyrmex; species Pseudomyrmex flavicornis. The sequence goes on from QVNW01000087.1 coordinate 10,319, forward strand.
CCCCAGTGCACTCGTTATAACAAACGGCTGCATGCAAAATGTGGTTATGCACCGCTCGCGTGTAAACGTTGACGTGTAGCGTGTCTTGTCACTGGCACCATCGGTTTTCAACACCTTAAAGAATTTTTTCGCGCGCTCTCGAGAGACAGAGTATCACAGTCGCGAGAGAAGATCTTCGAGTTTTCACTCCAAATTTGAAAGTTTTTAAATCCCGATCGAAACTGCGTCCACCAACAATATTATTCGACATTGGTAAACGTTGCGATCAACGTGTACATACTTCGTTTCTTACGCGTGAACTCGCGTGTTTTACTCGAACGTTTCGACCTGACGTGCGAGACTGGTTCGAGTTCGGAATTGTTCGCATTTCTAGCGATCACGCAAATCAACAAACTGGACGCGGAGATCAGCAGCGGTGGCGGCAGTGGCCGCAGGGGTGTTAGTCCAACACCCCTCAACAGTATAAACGTGAGTCTTTAGTTGAATAAATATTGTTGAACTCCTCTTCCTCCAAAGAAATTGGTCTTGAAAGTCTAACCCAATCTTACGCTTAAACTAACAACTTTGACGATTAAAAAAAAAAAATATCGTATATCTTTTGTTCCAATTTATAGCGTTATCTCAAGATAATGAAAATTGCATTTTCTCGTTATTTTATGAGAATCTCGCGGCTCTATAATAGCTTTAATTTCCTGTAGATATTATGCGATCGCTATTAAACTCTTTCCGCCGCAAGAATGATTGGTTTCTCACTTTGTGGAAATTTCTCCGATAATTTCAATTCTATATTTACTTTCTAAAATTGTTTCAAATCGCAAATTAAAACTCTCTGTGCTGCATATTCTCCTAATTTAAGCTCCAGTTTAACTCGCATGTGCCCGGTCGTGTTGAAACATTATTTTTAAAAGTACGATACGCTGCACGCATTTCTATTAGCGTGCACGTAATTGGCAACCCTATATGTACGTAAAAAGGAATCGCACGTGTCGTGAGAAATTAATGACGAGTGATGGTGTCCAAGTGGTGTCTCTTTACCGCATCCGGTCTCCCCCTATTGCAGAGAGAGCCGCCTCTAGTTAGAAGAAGCGAAGACGAACTCGTGCGAAAACGGCGTGCATTCGCCAAGCAACTAGCCGCGCCACTCAATCGATCTTTTAGTCATGGAAGTGACCTGCACACGGCGAAACAATGAATAGAACATTCGTCACGAGGGGTGTATCGACTACCTCGTTTACCTGCCTCTCTCGTTTCTCATCAAATCGAACCAAACCGCTATTATCTACCGACAAGGGAAACTTGAATACATCGGCGTGTTTTATTTCAGACGTACCTACGTGTATCGACGCTTTGCTGCTTGCGCGTACGTACGTACGTTTTTTTCTTGAAACGAAGTGTATTTAAAAGCGATTTATAACAAACATGGTCGGCGCGTATTCCCTTGTCTGGGTGTCTTTGTTCTTCGCGCTTATTTCGCGATCAAAAATCGCGACGTCTTATCGAGACAGAAACAAAATCGATAAATCTGAGACGAGACGCATGTGCGCGGCCAAACTTTTAACACACTTAGCGAACTCTTCGGCGCACAGTTTGCTAGTTGCCAGCCAATGTAATAAACGTTACTATGTTGCTACGCCCCGTTCACGCCCCCTGCCATACATCGGCCGAAGAGCGATTTATGCGAACTATGCGCCGACATATAAGCTGTTTCTAAGACAGTCGGCGCGATAAAAATTTGCCCATCTGTTTGCCGTGTGCAATTTTTATTAAAACATTAAGCGTTAAACTACACGATTTAATTTAAATGCCAAATATTACTTGTTTTCTTAAAAATACACGCAACTTGTTGACGACCATATTTGTTTACACATCCAAGAATGACTAGGTTGCATCAAAATCGTTTAAATAAATATTCTCAAAAAGTTACGCGGGAAAATTTCATATCAGACGACACTCTCGTATATGAATAATATGTAATTACAATGTATACACGCTTGTACTTGGAAACGATTAGCACACAATCAACGTGTCAATTAGCGGCATGATAGTTTCAAAGATATTACGTCAATATTACAAAGTTATATGCGCTGTTATTCTCGTCATATATGAAACAGAGACATATTGACGGATATCGAGTTGCAAAAGACGCATAAGATTATCTACAAGAAACAGAGAAATAATGCAAGAACGACATTTTAGTGAATTATGAAACAAACCGTAGCATATCTCGAGCTCGGGCCACTCGGTCCAAACTGGAGCGAAGTGCTTCGAACGATAGAAGATAAAGAATGCCGCTCTGACACTCCGCGCACACCTTCGCGCTAATTTAATTAATTTATGTCTAGTGAGTGAGGCGCCATCGGACAGTTACGGTCTCGAGAAAGTGGGCAACTAGTCGGACTAGTTCGATCTTCTCGGGATGCAAAAACAATTATGTTTATGACATAAAATCAGCGCTGTTAAACATTCTAGAGACGAGTTAAAAACTGTCAACAGTTTGCACAGAATATATGAGTGTGTACAATTCCGCAGTCGGTGGACAATTAATGTCTGTCTTCTAAAAATCTACGCGCCTCGTAGCTCGCGTCAATTCTCGTGCTACTGTCTCATTAGTGGTTTCCCCTATCGTGAACTTTGCACCTGCAAATCACCACCGCCCGTCCTACCCATTTTCCAACGCAAAGAGAGAAGAACTCCTTTAAGGAGAGAAAGAAAAAAGAAGAAGTCTAGAAATCGGGGTGCTCTGGGGATGAGATAGCTTCAAACCGCGAGCGGATCGTTGCAGCTGTTGCGGATTACGGCGATACTATCGATATATACGCCGGGTGCGTTCAAACGGATAGGACGCGCGCGAGATGTAATAACGCGCGCTGGAACTGAAATACCGAGAAATAATGAGACTTCTTCCGCGTGATCACAAGAATATGAGAAACGATTGTGCGCGATATATACGGAAGAAACAAGAAGAAAATCCGTAACGTGAAAAATATTAAAAAAATGCAATCACGTTCTCGTTGCGCGGCGATATTACGCGCATCAACAAAAAATTAATTTCCTCTGCGGCTAACAGCGCCGATAACAGCGTGTGTTAATTTGTTTTTCCAACTTCTACCATTCTGAGTTACTATATACAGTAATAAGAGTAATAAGAATTCCAATTAAAATGTCATCAGACCCAGAGATATATCCTCTTTTGCGAAATATTTTTACTACTCAATTTATTTTTGTTAGTTTTTTTTTCTTTTTTCCTATTAAGCGTCACGGAGAAATCGTCAGTTTAATCGAAAGATTGTATCGATCCCCAGAATCATTGATCATAAACGTTGACCGGGGCGATCGCTACATTGTGGAAATATCTGTGACGATAACACGTTGATTAATAATTTGTTTTTAGAGAGCACGTTGTGCTTTTTACCATGAATCAATCGAGGCACACGCGCGCGTGGAATAAAACAGCTAGATTATGCAGACGAGAATTCGATTCTGTCACTTTTGATTTACGAGAGTTCTTATGATGCGCCGGCGGCTGATAAAGAAAAATATGAAATTTACGTAGAACGTGAAGGACAGGCGCGCTGCCGCCTCGAAATAGAAGAGCTACCGCGACCGCTAACTATTTACATTCTCCGGATAAGCACACTATTAACTAACCTCGCGTTAATATACCACGTTTTCTGCCTTATTATGTTAATTGTAGGATCAGCGACCCTCGAGGCCACTGGCATCGCCGTACTGGTCCACGAACTGCAACGCGCTTATGTCGCAAGTACGCTCACGAGCTGCAAAGTGTGTATAGAAATATAAAAAGAACATGTTTGAAATGGATATAATTGTTTTTTTGAAGATGAACAAGAATTAAAGTTCTGTTTAACTCTTTTTGCTGTCCAAATCTGACTCGACAACTCACATATCATCGTGTCACGTCCGAGTGCGACTTGACACTAATCAAAAAATTAATTCGAACCTTCAGATTAGAGAATAAGAAAAAAATAGTTTTTTAAATCAGTGTTCTTTTTTCTATCTCGTAAATTGTTATACGGTGTCTAAAAAAATGCGAGTTCTAATCGTCAAATAAAGTCTTTGCTTGCGCGCACGATATCGGTCTCCGTTCCGTTCAAAGATAACTGACAATATCGCAATCGTAAGCACCATGATATACATAGAAACGAAAAGAGAGCGGCAAAAACGGCGCCTTCGTCGCCCCCGGCGAAGACTAGAAGCCGTTTCGTAATCGCGGCCTGGATCATTTTCTGCACGACTGCCCGGGAAATTGGATCACCTACCTCCACCTCATCCCGGTAGCGATGATCTAGGCAGGTTTCATCGCACGATACAGGAAGGACTTCTTATTCTCCTTTCATCTCATTTTTCTGCTTCATTTTCTTCTTCATCCAACTCTGGTTCCTCGTCCCTCCTCTCCTCGTTCCGCGGCAGCGCACTTCTTCCACTTTCCATTGCGACGCTTCTCTTCCTTTCCGCCGTGCTCGGCGGTGGCCGCCACCTCGATCGCCTGACATCGACAACTTGTTGCCGGCGATTTAGCAATTAGCTACGTTTCTTTTCTTTTCCACGAGATATTGACGCAGAGATCGACACGGCAACTCGTTTCTCGAATTTTTCTCATTCTTCCTCCCGTTGGAACTCGCTGTTCTCGAGAAATTCGCGAATACCGTTATAATACGCGTACGATCCGTTATCGCCGTCAATGAGTATTAGTGATGAAGGAGAGATTAACCTGCCTCTGATATCTCGTATGTCTGTTCAACTTTTCTCCTTATTTTTACATATTTCTATAAAAATTGTAGCAAAAAGCTTAAAGAGGAAAATATTGTACAAACTCTTTTAATAATCTCAGTTTGCGGGATTACAGTGTGTCTGTTATACGTGACTTGGCGCACAGTGATGAATTTTATTTCTTGCCTTCTCGCTGATGCGCGCATGTACACGCGGCATCAGCGAAAGAGCAGAACGCGATTAATGACGGTATAGGCACGTCCGAACCGAAGTATTTGTCGGGAGGGTACAGACACAGTGCGCAGCGCGAAAGAAAAAATATGACCGCAATTATCGCCGAGAAGGGCACAACACGCGGGGAGGAACAACTTGTGCACACACATCATACAAGATTAGTCGGAATATCGAACTCCGCGCGAGTCGGCTGAATTATCGGATCGCAAAGGAGTCTCGTAAATGCCGCTCTGGCCAAGCCACGGTCCAGGGATTATAAGCGACTTAAAATCTCTCCTTCATCACTTTCTCCTTCTCATACTCCTAAGTTGATCCTTACTTCGGTGGATCTCCCCCTTCTTCTGTTCTGTCTCCTTCTTCTTCTTCTTCTTCTTCTTCTTCTTTATCCTCCTGCACCCCGCTCTGGTGCTCTCGGGGTCCGACTTTGCTTTTGGCTCGGGTCGGGCGTAATCGGTTCCCCGAAGCCAGTGCTCATTATCGACCCGCCGGCCTGGCAATTACCTGCGAAGCCTCTTTCGACTTCGTGTGTGCCAGGCGCAGCGCAGTTTCCGACTCTACGCGAAACCTTCCGAGATCCGTCCCGACGGAAGTTCCAAAGACCAGGAAGAAGGCTATAGAAGCGAAGTTTTCTCTTTTTAGCAAGAGTGCCGCGTCAAAGATTCTCCTTTCTTTAAGAAAATTGACTTTTCTCTCTTCAAACACGCTACATTTTCACGAGTTTCGCCGATATATTTTCTATGATATTCTCAAAAACTTTGTTCCGTGCAATTCTTTTGCAAGTTTTCACTGCGTCCGAAAAACTACGGCCTTTGCGAACGAACGTTGTTCCACTTCGTGGAAGAGTCCGTTAGTTAAGTGCCCGCGTATCGCGCGAGAAGTCGTGAGAGCACGACCTCGCCGAGAGGAACGAACAACTCGCCTCGGCAAAAAGTAATTTTGTTGATAGCGAGGCGTTGCGTTGTACCGTCGAAGAAACAACTCGACATTTCTAACATTGTTCAAACTAGCTATTACTAGGATTAATCGTGTTTGAATGCTTAGAGTTAGCAAGAAAACAAATATGTACTCAATTTATGCAGAATTTAATTCATATTATACTTATTAGTGTACAATGACGTTTTTACTCTTCAAGTAGGATTTTTTTTGCTCAAGAGCGGCTCATAGAAGTTTTCAAAAAATCGGATTTTTAGCTCTCTCTTTCTCTGATGTTTTGAAGTTCAAAGTTTTGCTTCAAGTACGGTTGATTTATTATCGCGATAACGATAATTAGCGTTTTTATCAGCTTCGGTACGAATAGAACGATAAAAGCATTAAAGTCGGAGAAGAGAAGCGGCGATCACAGATCTCGCGTGGCTATCTTACGTGTCATTTCCGAGATTTCCGAGAAGTCGGCCGGAAGGGACAATGAACATAATCACATCGCAAACTGAATCCAGACTCCAACCCAACGACGCAGCGGCGGTGTACCCGTTACCGAGCCGCCAGTAATAACGTATAATTACTTTCCAGCACTTCGCGTAGGATCACCGCTCGATTTCGTGTAATGGTCGTTAATTTGTGCGAGGCGTCGGCGTTAATTAATACCACGTTCTCTATACGTCGCGCGAATGTAAAGCGAATAAATAGTCCGACAGCTTGCGATTAGCAACGAACTTGCTTGCGCTACGCGAATAACGTAAAATATAGACATCGCGTCTTCGATATTGCGCATTACAATTAGCAATTTTCGCCTGAGATTACGCGTCGTTTTACGCGGATAAAGAAGATCATCTCGTCGTTATCACTTGCTTCAGGTAATCAAACGTTTCAATATCCGTTCAATTTCAGCATCAGAAGCGTCAATTGCGATACTTGCGATTTTGCAAACACGCGCGCGAAAAGATACAAGATGATTTCTCAAAGTTTACAGGATTTAACGCGGAGAGGGCTTGTGCGGTTAAGAGGCCTCGTGATTGGCGCGCAACGAGGAAAGTGGTACCGCGTTCAAAAGTAATAAAACTCGCATTACGCAGCGCGTAATACGTGCGTAAAATATTCGCGTGCGTAATAACACGAATGACTGCGCGCACACTTCTCCGCTATTATTTTCGTATTTGCAACTGTGTAGCAAATCTACCTACGATGCAACATTTCAAAATGATCACAGAATGATGAAGATCTTGTCAAGGTATTTTGCACGTGCAAATGGCGCATTTCCGAAAAAAATAAAATTACACGCGAGAAGGCGAACACAAGCGGAGGTGGGAGCAAGAGTGGGGTGGGTGTAGAGGAAGGCGCCAGCGGTTCTTGGTACAGCCGGACCGTGTTCCTGGTGCAGCAATACCGGTATCCCTTCATTCCTGAGTAATCACCAGGCCCAAGGCACACGCTATCCACCATTCGCCATTTTCTAAATGCGTCGGCTTAATGTAAGCGCGTTATGAGAGTCCTGCTGCGTTTCACTTGAGTTTTCCGCTTCGCTGGCACAGGTTTTCTCCGCGGGCTTCGATTTTTGCGATTTTCCGTTAACACGCACCTTTCCCGTGGCTCACGTCTGCGAAATCGCATTATCGCGTAACTACATTTTTTTTTGTTTTTTTTTTCAAAACTCGAAAATTCATTGTTTTGTTGTTCTTTTCCCATTTCCCGACAAGCTTGCACTCTAAATCCCACAATCTTTCGCGCATCTCTTCAACGTTGCGAGATGTCAGTCCGGAGAAAGCAGCGCGTGACACGCCGCTACTTTGTTCATTAAATTGATCACGTTAACGAATTAGCTCGAAGCGACAAGCCGCGGATTCCAGAAATTCAGAGACCGAGGTTCAGCTGCAACAGGATCGGCCTTCTCGGAATGCGTTCTCGAGAACGAGATATCAAGCTAATAATGCGCGACTGCGTCTCTATCTCGCTCCGAAAGTCGAGCGCTTGACGTTAATTAATTGCGCGTCGCCGCGATACACGCGTTTCGCGAAACTGTGACTTCGCTTTCCGAGCGATGACTTCCAAAAATCGCTAGAGACGTTCTTCGCGCATCAAAGGCCACACGAACGAATCGAATTTTCACGTAATTTCGTGGGAGGGTTTTACCCACTTGGCAACGTGCCAGACATTATGACGCGAATAACGTTGACGCGCGGGACTGCGCGTCGTCGGAGCGAGCGCGCGCATCGGATGGTGGAACTTAATCACCGTCAAGAGATCTAAGATAGCGTTGACTACGTTTTAATTACTCGTCGCACATCGGACAGAATGCAGAATTACATCAAGATGACCGGGCTGGGCAAAACCCGGCGAAGGAAGGACGCGGCTGCACGCCAGTGCATTGACCGCTCATAAAACGGCATTCTCCGCTTTTCCAGTTCGTTTACGATCCGATGCAAATAAGATCGACGTGAGTGGTGACAGCGATAACGGGGTCAACGATTGCTCGATCTTTGCAGTCTTCTCTCGTATGAGAACGGACTCGATACATTTTACGTCTGTACTTTCGCAAAATTTATTATTTGTGTGTATGTAATTATTTTTAAAATGCAAAAAAAAAAAAAAACAATTTTGTTGGAGAAAGTGAATCCGAAACATTGTCGATTTGCAAGCAAGAAACGTAACGCGCAGACGTAACAATAAGCGAAACTGGTTTATCCGCTTGTTCGATATCATTAAAGTGTCATAAAAATCCTTAAAGGATTATCGATACTTTGGAAGGCCACCGTTCGCGAGTGCGCGCGGAGACCGCAGCGCGCAAGCGGGTTCAAGAGCGAAATCGACGGCCGAGATCGCGTGAAATTACACGGGGCTTAGATCCGCGGCGGAAGTGCATATCGGCAGAGTACGCAACAACCGCCGCGTACAATTACTCCTCGTTTTCTTACACGGCGCGCTGTGGCGCGCGGCGAGAAGAGAAGCATTTTCTAAAGGAGATTGACGGTGGCACGAACGCGAGAAGGGAAGCTAATACGCGCGCGGTGCAACAAGGTGCACATACACCACGCCATGCACAAGAGCCACGGACGGGTATTAAGTAGCGGTATTTACGGAACCACAATTATCCCCGTTTTCTTGCCGATGATCTCTCGGACTCAAGCCGCGGACTTTGACTACGTGGGAACTCGTTTCGCTCTACGAACGAGCGCGGCTCGGAAGTCCTCGGTGGCGCGCGCTCGCTCGCGTTTTCTGTCATTGCCGTCCTGCGGTTGCCGTTATCGACGCGAGAAGCGTGCAATTATCATACCTCACCAGGTCGAACTTGAACGTTTCCATGGACTTCGCGCGACCTGCGATCAGCTGCGTGTGGGGGAGATAAAGAGAGAAAAAGAACAGAAGGTTCGTGGAATTTGGAGCAAACTTGATCGCGAAGAGGTTGAAACCAGTCGCACGAGCGACTTCGAAAATCTTTCCGTCGACTTAATTGTTCCAAGGTCGTGCGCATAAACACGCGATCGGACGGAGAAATTTTCAGGTAGAAACGACGATTCTCGCGCGAGATGCCGAACATTAAGATACGTAAGTTCTTTGAAAATGTGCGAGGGCTTTTATACTGTTGGACATCGTATTACTTGTGTAATGTATTACTTTATATCCAGAACAAGATATTCTGAACGACGCGCGCGAGACACGTCAAAGATAATTATTAACTTGAACTACGAGCTCGATTTACGTAACAAACATAATCACGTTGGGATTTTTTGCGTATCGGTCAACCGGATCTGGCTGTGGTTAGTCGACGCAGTAGTCTGTATCACTAACGATCTCGCAAACACACTCTGATCGATATCACAGTCAACGTTCCTTGTCAGTTTTCCGCGTGTAGACCGCAAAGACTTGCTAAGCAAGAACTTTTTTCTACAAATCTCAGATAGTTACGTGTTCTACTTTGCCGCGGCAAATTACATTTCTTTCAACGGCTGAAGAAGGTAAATAAATGCAAATAGTTTTATTAATAATTTCAATGCAAAACGTGTAAGTACGGTCTAAAAATGACCGCAATTAACTCTTTTGCTACGGCCGTGCAATTTTATCTTTCCCTTTTCTCGTTATTTATTTACATGTTAATAGAAAATTCATGATTTTCATAGTTTTTATTACTCCCATAATAAACGATTTCCAAGTTTTTGAGAAAAACTGCACTTAATTTCACACCGCGTTGCCGCAAATTGCAACATTGATGTAAACGGGTCACGTGATTTATCAAGTTGAAAGATAAAAAGCGTAAAATAATAAAAAGCGTTTAATTTTCCTGATCACGTTTGGCGCCGCCAATCGTTCGGTGACCGGTTTCTTTCGAACGTCAAGGAACGCACCGCGTTTCCCTTCGGGTGCGGTAATTGTCCATTATCTCTTGTTCTGCACAACTTTGAAGACCGATTACGGCAGGAATAAGTTAAATATAATTTCTAAACATAACTTTGCGCGCGCAAAATATACACTTTTGTATTACAGCTTGCAAATAGTAGTTTTATTGCACCGACGAACGTAGGCTTTGATTAATGATAACGTGGTAAAATCTGTGTTAACGTAACGACAAGATGCTGTAACAAGAAGTTGATCTTGGAACGACCTATTTTATTATTCATAAAGACTTGTCGCTCTCTCAATGGAAATACACTATGCGAATGTGACGGTCTAAAAATTGACCGTAAGAAAAATCATCGACACATCTTCGAAACAAATGTAATGAATACTACGGATAACTATATTTATAGTAATCACAAAATCAATTCATTCGACAAAAATGTTTTCTCGTTTGGATAATCTTGGGTTAGCCAAGTAAGTGGTTAAACGTGATAGACGCGCGTGATTGTGAGATGGCGTGAATTCGGGAAAGAAAGGAAACTACCGGGATACCTCTTTGGCTTCCGCGTAACAGAGCTACCAACCACCACCACTGCCACCAACACCGCTGTCCGATCGTGACGCTTTGAAAGGGGCCGACAGAAACGTCGTCATTATATACCTTGAGGCTTCGTGTGTATATCAACGAGCAAAAACTTATGACAAGCACGCAATCCACGAATCTCTCCTGTAATGTCCTTGAAACACGACTAATTCCCACCCTCAGTGCCGGTCACTTAGATCTACATGTAGCGCGCGCGCGTTTGTGCATTTTTCAATAATTTTTTTAATTTCTTCTTCGCTGGTTTTATTGTATCACACAAGTGCATGTGTGTATGTACACACTGTTTCTCGGAATTTAAATTACCTTCCGCAAAAATTTTCTGCTGACTTACGCAACATCAGTAGCAAGCGAAGAGGTGAAGAAGGAGGAATATCAGTGAAACAAATGATTCACTCTTATAACGATTTCCTAGTACAATCCAGTCTGTACCTTTTGTTCAGGTAGGTTGGAGCGTGAAGAAGATTCTTCGCTGCATTTTGAGTGACACACACGCACATGTGTAATCGCGTGATTGCCGTTACAAATGTTCCACTTATAGCGTGCGAAGAAGAATCGAGATCTCATTCTCTCGGATTCAACGGAGGACCTTATTTTGAGTAAAAGTCTCGAAAATAATAAATAAAATCCACAAGAGAAGATTTTTCGAAATGTAGAGAACATATTCGTTGTGTTATTGAAACGCGTTATCGCGTGTTACGAGCCGCGATAACGCGTTTCTGATTCTCGTGGATAATAGGCCAATCATACGCGATCGCCTAGAGACGGTTATTAACATAATCGTTGTTATAATTCGATACGACTACTAACCGGTTGCAATTACAAAACGATCGTAAGATAATTATATTTGATTATCAGCGAAACATAGCGAGTTTCGGCGTCGCGTTTCCTCGACTACTAATTTCTAATTGCGTTACAGGAATGTGGCGGAACGAGGTGACAAACTAGGTGCGCAAGCGAATTGCTTTTGAGCCGCATAACAAACGTTGCGATCGATCGATGTGCATTATTAATGCGACAGGATTGACTAGTTAAGTTTTTTAATGGCGCAAATACAATTTCCAATTGATTACACACATGAATATCCTGTTATTAAAAACAAAAAAAAAGAAAATCCTGCGGAAATGTAAACGAGGAACAACGAGAAAAAAAACTCAACAGACTAATAAAAAATCTACTTCGCGTCACGGCGAAGTGAACTGGCTACTAAAGGGGGAAGACACTGTTATCGGCGAAAAAATAAAAGTCCACTCGAATCCTGGAGTGATATACGGTGTTCCCGATTTCCGTGCACGCGTCTGTCCCGCCCTCATGAATTCCATTGACACAATCTTCCCCGAAACCACTCTCTCCCGCCATCGCTATGAATGAGAGAAGAGTCGCGGCTGAACTTGCACAAAATGTGACGGAACGTTTTACGAAAAAACATTTGAAAATGTTTGTACTAACTTTGCAAAGCAAAGAATTTAATTTTCTGTCATTTTACGTACGTCCCGATTTTCTCGCGAACGTTCAATCGAGCCGAGTGATACAACACATAGCGCTGACAGTCTTGCGGATTACAAATATATCGCGTCAGCAACGTTGCGCACAATTTACGAACATATTCGCATCGATTTTCGGCGGTCACGTCGTTCACGAAAAATCTCTCTTTCTTTTTCTCCGGTTTGCTTTCTCAACCCCGAAATCCGTACGAAATCGAGTTCTTCACCATCGTCATTCGCGAACGAATTCGCCCCGTGACATTCAACGGCATTCGCCGACAGTGCCACTCAGAGAGAAACCAAGATGGTTACTGTGTCAGCACTTCGAGCTCCGACGATTGTCCCGGAGCGTTTTCGTTCGCGGTAATGTACGCGACGACTACTACGGTAACTTTATTTGTGTTTGAAATTTTTTTACGAACAACGCGCGTCTACAATATCGACAAAAAAAAAGAAATTTAAAACGGAAAACGGACGTCGAAACGAGCGACATGCTCGCGGATAATCAATCGAGCCGTTCTTCTCTTTCAGCCGCAGAATTTACGGAGAATCGATGCCGCGAAGCACACAGAGAGCGAAAAGGGGTCGAGGCGTAGGGTGGCCATTAGGGGATACGGAGAGAGAACGTTTAGGATAGCTCTCCGTCGAATGGCCGGATAATAATCCGTGCCGTGTACATCCTCTCCGTTACTGCTGCAGCCACGCTACAGCCAATTAATCCGGCAATCACGAGCGGTTCTCCACCGCGCTCCATCTGGTTTATTTGCCATTAAGAAGGAACGCGCGCGCGCAGATACCACGTTGGCAGCGCCATTGCGTCGATGAGCGGATGGGGTGGAAGAGCGACGGGAAGAATTGAGCGAGAGAAGGACGAATACAACACGCGGTCGTCATTGATACTGTGAATGGAAGGCAAGGTTAGAGAGATTTAGAGAATAGAGTCTCGGTACTGACTATGTCACACGGAATTGCGTGCCATTTCAATTCTAGCCTTTATTGAGTGTCCCTTCATCCCTTTTCTCTCATCCACTTGACTTTGAATAACCTTCTACTTCGTTTCCTCGTGGCTCGTTAACTTTCTTCCTCTCTTCCTTCAGTCTCTTCCTTCAGTCTCTTCACACCCTTCCTCATTTCTTCGGAGTTCTTTTTCTATGGATGAGTCTTCCTCATCTTTCTTACCAGCCGCTCCATTTTACCAGTTCTTCACTCTGGTGGCCGACCAGTTACACGGACGTGGCTATCGCGTCGCTATGACGCGCAAGTGGAACGTGCTCTCGAGGGCTGTTATTCATCTCTTCCACCTTACATCGCCGCACGCCACGGCCACGAAGATCGCCATCTCCGGATATCGTCCGGAGGTTTCTTCGGTCTTAAAGCGTTATATCCGAGGCATCTACAACCTCGCGGCAAATCGCCCGCGCTATGAATTATGACTTTCTCTATAAATAATTTCTATCTACGATTTACACAATGACGCTATCGTACTTCATTAAAATACTATGACGTTAAACGAACATACGAATAAAGAAAATTGGTATCGCTCTCGTCAAACAACTGTATTAAACGTACTGCGTACATGTACATCTAAGAGACTCGCTTTTTAAACCTCCGTATTTTCCCGGTCGCTTTTCAGGGTGGAGATGTACACCGGCGGATCACGATTCACGGCAAAATAACGCTACGTGTCTCGCAACAATGACGTATCTCCCACGTATCTTGAATTTAGTGAACATGGAGCGTACGCTCGACGGTAATTTTCGCGGCACTAATTCGGCAAAGCTTCATTAACCCGACGTCGTGCCCGGTACTTAGGCGACGCGGGGTATAATCATAGTTTAAATTCGGATCCCATCCATTGAAAATCAGTGGCTCTGACCCGCTTCGCAATCAGGATACCGGTTGGGGTGACGAAGCGGGGTGGGGGCTATCATAGGGCATTTGATCCGCGGCGGGTCATCAATATTGCATGAGGGGACCGCCGAACGCGCGTACGATCATGCCAAATGTTGGGAATCAAAATAGTGACGGAGTTTATAGTTCGCGAGAGGGGAATCTCCTCTCTCTTTCGCGTCATAGTAGTGTGAGTGCAGAGTTTGGATTCGAAGCCGCGCGTTGTCTCGTCGACAAGTCCGGTCGAGATGGATGCGATTCGCTCCATCCGTGAAAACATAGAATATACATCACAAATCGCACATTTCCTGCGATTTTCCTTAATTCACGACGCATTATTTTTCGCGCAGGCAGAGTTTCTATGTATTCCAAGTGACATTGCATAGTATTACATGCATAATATTACGAAGCGATAATATATCCAACACGACAATTTGCGTATATAAATTTATTTCTAAAAAAATGAAAAAACCTCACAATCCGCTTATTAAATTAGCTTCTTTTTCTTTTTGCGATCGCGCCGTTAACTCTTTTACAAGCTCTTTGTGCGTCTTCACCGCAAAGTGGATCGAAGAAACGAATTATGTGACAATGCGAGGAACGGAACGCTCGTTCTCGCCGGGGCAGTCAGTTCCAGAAGCTGTCCTTTAATAATTTATTAGCGAGCTCACTGGCGGAAGGGGAGCTCCTGATTGTGTCGTGTCGTCTGTCCCCTGCAGTGTCGGGACGACTCGCCGCGGGTAGTCCTTGACACGAGCTTGGGTACTTCGATGCTGTTGCTGTTATTAATACAGGGAACTGCGAATCGAATTATTTATCAGCGGAGCGAACTCGGAAAACTTTTATCTTGTCATTATTGATCTAATGATGACACATATTAGAGATTGATCAAAGAGACGGTGTACTTTTAACGGTGTATGAAAATTATATCGATCGATTAATCGCAAAGCGCGGAACATTAGAATGCGACGCTATTCACGTATAAAATTACTATCGCTGCTATCTGTCGCAATCATCACTATAACGAATGCGCGCGTTAATTCGAAACGTCGTACGGGGGTTAACGATCGAGAAGAAGACGAGACCGGCAAACTATCGGGGGCGCACAGCCGATTGCATCACCGATTACATATTTACTTCGCGGCGGGCGCGCGTTAATAACTATTTCGCTGTATCTTTCGCACTTATCGCACATGCGCCCGCTCGTTTATGCGAAGCTATCAATTACGCGGATCCTTAGGGAAACGTTTTGCCATTAGTTGGCCGGTTATTCGGCCGTAAGTCATCGGCATAATCGGCCGACGTCTTGGCATTAGGTCCCGTCGCCGCGATTCGTCACAATCCACCGGGACTTTCGAGAGCTTCATCTTCGCTACATCGTCGGATCGTTCACAGGGTATCGCTCGCAAAGACTCACAGATAATGCCGAGCGCAGCGCAGTTCTTCGATCGTAAATCGACCTTCGTTTGTATACGAACTTTCCGTTGTTCGTCCGACGCGGCGGACCCGCCGCGTGTGAATTAATCCAACGACAGGGGCTCGCTCGTGTTCGCGCGCACAAACACACACACGCGCGCGCGCGTCCACGCGTGTACGTGAATGATACATGCGTATTTCGGGCCGCGTATATAATAACAGGTTGCCAGTATCGGGCCCTCTCTTATCCTCTCGCGGCCTCTCAAGCAGTGATGTATGCGCTAATTGTGAGGCCCCTCGCTTCGAGAGACTTCGCTCTCTCCGCGCTCCGTAGGTCCCCCGACGCACAACCGTCGATATCTTTTTCTCTCTTTCTTCGTGTATATACGTGCTTCATCGAGAATATGCCTCCTTCGCGCAGTTGTTCGGTTTTTGCTACAGACAGTTTTTTATTTGATAATATTCTAAGTTTCTTCGCGGAACGAAGTTGCTCGCTCGATGTAGATGTTCTCTATCGGATATTACAGCTGTTATTACTGATTGATAATAATAGAGTGATTGATAATAGAGTGACTTGTGCTTATAATGAAGTATATTCAAACGATTTTGCTGCATAAAAAGCGCTGTATAAAAAGGAATAACACGAATTAGTATCAAGAATATTATAGATAGATATTTATATCTATTTTCACTGCACAATCTTGTTATTCATATAATGACATTTTAAATATTTTGCGCGTTTAATCATCTGTTGATAGCTGATATATCCTTATTATTTCGCACGCCAACTGTTGTTATTTTCTTAAGTTACTCTCGGACTTCTGAGACGTAAAACTCTACATATTTTCGATTTTATCTCGTAACACTCTATACGTGGCAAGAATGTTGCGAAACGTGAAAAAGACGACAGGCCGACACGACGATCAGTTTGTACAGATAATTTGATTTCAAAGAGCTGGCGGATAAAACGTTATTTTATGTCTGCCTTTTGCTCGAAGGGTTCCGAGAGATCCGCGACGTCAAAACGCACACGATGCATCGACTGCCCGCGGCGTGGCAATTAAGTAATTAAACAAATCTGTCGAAAATAAAGTTACGAATGAATTCGTATACGCCTCACGATCGTAATACACGAAGGAAGTAAAGTCGTTGCTAAGAGACATGCGAGTGTATTACTCGAAAGTCCCGTTGGTTATTCGTACGCACTTAGTAATCAATTAACGATCAATAAATATTATGAGAAAACAGCATTACAATCAGTAATTGATGCGTCAAACAATATTTAATATTTGATGCTTAAATAGTATAATTGATTAATGTATCTACTCGTATATAAATTAATAATTGAAAACTGTACTGTCATCTCATTTTTTGTACTATTTTTTGAAAGTAACAGCGCGAAAGACGCGCGTCTGAGCTTTTCTAAATTCACAACTTAGATTAAACGCACGATCTCATCCGGAGGAAAAATAAATCGTATGCGTGCCACTATTACGATGTTGTGACTCAAGCCGACAATCTCGTTGGTACGCAATCGACCTTACTGCGAACATTAACATCCAGCCCGATCCCAAGTTTAATCAAACGCTAACCGGCAAAGATTTAATCTACCGCAGACTCCCTCGAGAGACCACCATCTCTGTATCTCTTTGTCGCTCCGTTTCTCTCACTCTTTCTCTCCGTTTCGCGCTCTGAATATCTCTCTCGCTATCCCTCTCCTTCTCTCTAACCCTCGAGAGAGTAAGTAATATAATCACAACATCGGGGTGGCGTCGTTATTTACAGGCACTCCATTTGCGGTATAGCAAACGCCGACAAACGAGGTCGATCGTGGCGACGATATTTTGACTGCAGCCACAGTTAGGGGATAGACCTGTATACGCGCGAGTTCTTTGGGGGTTACACGCTCCCTAATACGCCTCGGAATTAAATCCTCGCTTCTAATGCGATTCGGAAGCGATATCGCTCCCATCACACCACATTGATTTCATAAACGAAGAATGGGTGAACGGACAAATATATGTTAAAGACAATCGATCTCACAATTCCGGTTCTTTCAGACATAACCGAGATAAATTCTGGTCCGAATGTGCGTCGCACAGAACGAAATCTACATTATAATATATTTTTACAATACTTTACTTATAATGCCATCATAATTCTTAAAAGCAAGCAAGTCTTGATTGTTTTCATTTTTGGCATACCCCGTAGTTTCCTGAAGTATTATAATCTCATTCGAGCTACACACAAATTCCCATTGAAAAAAGTTGGCAACTCTATCAGATATCGAGAGAAAGAGAGAGAAAGAGAAGAGAGGATTGCTCGCGCGGGTTGTCATGCGAGAGAGTGTAGGCGAGTATGTGCGTGTACAGTGCGCACAGAGAGAGGCGCGGCGCGATGCGCCCGGTAAGAGGAAGACGTGATCGATGCCCGTGGGATGCGAGGGCGTTCCTGGTGCGGGAGGCGCTCGAGACAAATGGACGTCGCGCGTCTACCGACCACGCCTTCCCGCGGGAAAGAAGAAACTCCGTTGCGTGTATGTTACTTTCTCGTTTCGTCTTTGGATTCTCCTCTCCGAGACGTCTTCGACGAAGGTTTCGCGACCACTCCGCGCACGGCTCGTGCTGACCGCGCGAAGAAAGCTTTCCCTTTGATCGTTTCTCCGACCCTATTCCCCCGTGCTTTACGCGTTCCGGTGAGCTCGGGCGCCATATCTCGCGATCGAGAATCAACTTGCCGATCTGATAAGACGCCGATTGTGTTCCGGTAATTAATGTCAACCACGCGGCAAACGATGGATCCGTGTAGGGCTGATAATCAGCTTGTAAAATCTCTACAAGCTCTATGTTGTTGCATATATTGGTGCGTAGGCGAGCAATGGAAGGCGATAGGTCTTTAGATAGTGTGTATTAGTACAAGAGAATTATAATATTGTTAGAATGTATGCAATATGAAAGCGGCAGAAAACAAACGCTCTTTGCCGTTCGTCTTCTATACATAGAAGCAAACAGATTACCTCGACGAGCGTGATGACTTCGTGAAGCGTGCTCGTTTCGCGACTTTTCGTTTTACGAGAGAAAAAAAAAAGAAAGAGAGAGAGAGGCATGAGTCCCGGCATATCTCTCTATAAATAATATCGCGAGAGGCGAGAAAGAATCATTGCTCACGAAGAAGGAAACGCAAGAGCGGAGGTACGAGAGGCACGGTATTTAAATTCAAGCGAGGCAGAACGCCGTACAAACAAGGCGAACGGCGATAAATATTCAACGAGTCCCGGGAAGCTACGTCACAATCCCGGGTGTACAAGTCTTTTTCGTTGCCCGAGCTCGTTCGTTGCTTCCAGTCTTGCCGGACGTTACGGTCGTCACGAAACAGCGTCTTGGAAGAGAATCATATTTGAAAGATAATATTGACACACGATATTTTTAAATAATAAGTTAAAAAGAAAATTAAAAGAAGATTAACAATGTTAACATCGCGTTATGTAAACCATAATTATGTAATTTTTTTTAACTATTATAAATGTACTAGTTATTTTTCTACAGTTTTAATAACTTTTTGTAACAGTGTTTTAAAGTAAAAGAAATCTTGACTTTAATGCGTCATTGATACATATTGCTCGTCAATATGTAGAAAGCAATCGAAAAATGACACGCTCGATTGGTATTTTAAGAGACAATTCGGGACCGGTGTAATGCTCGGTCGGAGATGAAATCTGATCCGATCTTTCGTGACGAGTCGATGTGCGAGAGGCGTCAAGAGTTGCGTCAAGGATTATCGGTCGTGAGGACCACCCAACGCGTCCAAGAAGCGCGAGCTATCGTTCACGCGGGGGTGGGATAACGATAGCGAAAACCTGTCCTAACAGCAGGATCCGCGAGATAAGGTGGTGAATGCAGGTGTTTAGCGGTTGTCCAGTCATCGCATTGTCATTACTTACAACTGACATCGCGGAGCGGTAAAGCTCTCGACGTCGTAGAAACGCCGTGGGGGTCGAACACTCTTTTAAATTTCGAGAACACGCGCGTCCAATCATTTTTGTCGTGTCATCGATAGTCGAAGTGTCTCTCGCTGCAGCGGCGGATGATCGACTATCGCTCTCGCGGACAGACGAGAACCTCTCCGTGTGTTAGCAAGAGAATAAATTATTTCTCTGAAGAAAACTGGCCATACTGATTCACTCATGATAGGAAAGCCAATGATGGTTCTGACACACAGACGCAACGAAATTTGTGCGAGCATCAGAGGTGTCGCGCGACACCTGTGCATTGGTACGGCGCCGATGATTGATGTCAGTGCATGCACAATGCGCATACATAGTTGTTCAACAACGAATCGTGCCCAACCCAGCTGGAGGTGGACCCGCGGTGATATAACATAGGCCTTTATGATCCATCAAGACGTTTGTTCGACAACGATCTCGAACCGCGCGCACCGTTGCGTGGGTTAACTTAAGAATTTTTTTTTAAAGAACCGTCTTTGTGTCCGCCACTATCGAGTTCATCTATCCCGAACGTTAAACGCCATTGCAACACAACCGTGTTCGGCTAATAATCTGCCGGGACTATGTAATGTGATATTGTACGGTAAAATCTTATTTACGAACGACCGATATAAAAAAACAATTAATTATTTTACCAACACCATCGTTGAAAACGTGTCATACTCCCGCTCGCATGCGTGTACACGCGCGCAAATAAACGCGCGCTTGATGCGCCGTGACTCTCCGATACCGGCCTACCACGCCCATTGCAACCACGTCCGTTCGTCCGTACACAGAAGAGAAAGCAGTTGCTCCGCAACGGGAGGAAAACAGAAAAACGCCGCGGCTTCGCTAAAAATATGCGCGAGAATGTCGAAAATAGGACACGACTAAGTAATACGCGATAAAAGATGGCGAGAAAGACAAAAATGTCAAATCTCGTTTCTGTATTTCTCATTTTGTAGTAATATTTTCATGTAATTTGCAAATACTTAGTCAACACTAAGCGGACGACACGAGCGATTATCCATACGTCGTAATTTTTCATAAGTAAACAAGAGGTGCGTTTTCGCCGGTTCTTTCTCACCCTGGACAATCTTCCATTCCCTTCGACGCGGTTTTTCACGCATCGGCACGCGCGCACGGGAAATCCGAGAGCTGCCGAGAACGAGCGAGGAAGATAATATCAGAGGCGCGCATAACGATCGAACACCGGGAGCCTCTTCGGAACATCCGAACGCGCGTGGTGCACAACGTCGTATATCGGGGGCAAAGAACGCGGAATCGGAGATCTCGGCGTTGGATGGCGATGGGGAATAATTGCGCGTTTGCGCTCGTTGCGGGAGGAGGATTCCGTGGGCCGCCTCCACGACTCCCGGTAGTAATTATCGAATCCCTCCTCTTTCTCTCCGTCCCCCGCGAGGAGCTCTCCTCCATCCCTCACGTCCCCTACGTTACTTGGGTGTCTTACGAGAGATCTCTCTCGGTCCTCGTGTGTTATTATTCGGGGCGCTGCTCTCTCTCTCTCTCTCTCTCGCGCGCGCGCTTGCCCTCGCAAGCTTCGTTTAGATCACGGCTTCTTCCGTCTATCCGGACCTCAACCGGCATCGCCCGTTTTGCCAGCGCGCCGCCGCATCAGAAGCAGCCCCGCGCGACGCGAAGATTACTAGAATTAAGGCCGCAGCCTCCGCGATTTCGAGCCGTGGAATCGCCATAATCTTATGCTCTCCGGAATGACATCAGTGGTATCAGCTGTCTCTGCCGCGACATCATAGACATTAAATTACAGCACGTATATGCGTATAGTTACACCGTTTGTATATTGTTGCGCGTCCAACCGCAACATCGCTCAAGATCGAGATTGATCGATAAAATTGACAATCGCCAGAAAAATACATACACGGCAAGTATAGAAATATTTCATATCAGTTAATGACCGCAGAAGTGAAATTTATTGATCGCCGCGGGCGACGTCGCGATACAGATAGGTCAAATCGGGTTTCGTGATGCGTTAGTGGCTAATGCATTCGAATCGTTCTTAATTTTCCGGCGGCGGCTGGAATTGTACGTCAAGATGGTTGCCAGTTATCTTGCGAGGGGGCTCCTTCCATCGAAGTCGCCGACGGACAGAAGGACGCGCGACGATTTAATTGCTTAATTGCCGAGCGCGCTGGTCGATCCCATCGATTCCGCCGCAGCGACAAAGGAACTCTGTCCTCTTGGCCGCGAGGCTACCGAGAGTTCTTCGTAGATCGAAATCGTCGATGAACAACTCAATCGAGATGAGCGCGCGCTCAGCCGATAGTATCGCCTTTCCGGCCGGTGTATTAAAGTTTCTGCCACGAAGTAGGCGAGGCTACAACTTTTTTCCGCGAGCGCGCATTCATGATTCTTCGATTGACCTTTACAAAATCAATGCACGTGTATATAGTATTCGGCTACGTTATGTATTTTCAATTCTCAAGTTTGTACGCAGAGAAAGTTGCAAATTACATATAATTTAAAACTTAATTACAATAATTTAAAACTTAATTTTTAAATGTGTTATGTCGCATCTCTCTCTCTCCTGATATTATTTTACTAACGCATTAAATAACAATACTAAAAAAAAAAAAAAAAACAGATTAGTTTAAAACTCATCGCTGTGCCAGACCCTTCTGTTACCCCACCCACTAGTAGACCGCTTAACGTTGCCTTGTTCTACTCGTGGCCGATTGCACTCGGGCTTTCTCCGCAACTCTTTCCTGACAAGATTCTCTCTGACAAAAATCCGGTTTTCTACGTAATAAAGTTATCCCGGATAATAATATACGCGCCAAATCTTAATAAAGACATAGAGAAAGTTATGGATTCATACAATGTGATTAAAAATTTTAATGGCGCATCATTCCGGACGATTACGACCGTAAAATCTCGATCGACTGAAACGATGAAACATTTCTAAAAGTTCCTATTACATTGCTACAAGAAAAATTGCGAATATTTATGATAAAAAAGACAATGCGCAATTTTTTACGAATTTCAAACGTGTTAAACTTGTGTTGCCTAATACATAAGTTGATAAATTATCATAACTTGAAAGTGTTAAACCATAAAAAGTTGATTGTCTTTCACGATCAATTACTCGAAGCTTGTCCGTTTGCTATTTTGTTTCAGCCGGTAAGTGTATACGATGCATCCTTTGCTGAAGCAGATGACCGTCGAGCGTTCATCCCAGGATGGCTATCTTACACGCATGGCAACTTTCAAGTAAGCACAACGACTTATATCGTTATTGCGAATACATCGTAAGAAATTTGAGAAAAAACTAGGATATCTTTAACTAATATGTATTAAAACACACACACACACACACACGCCAAAGCAAAAGAAATTTAAGGCGGTCGTTCGCCTTGTCGTTAGCGGATCTCGCAGTTTCTTAATTTTCGGTAAGCGGGTGACGGGTAATTAACGGGTGTGTATTGTAACGCATGCCTACACGCGCAAAATGTATGCGTCTGCTCTTCTGTCTCAGTCTCTCCTCTTTGCACGCGCGCGAAATGCATACCAGTAACGCGCGGCGAGGTGTTGCATATGCATGCGTCGATCGATATGAATGCATCGTTGCATGCTAAACGGCTGCGAGCCGTATCTGATCTGCCATTTTCCTTTCGGCCGCGAAAGGCATCCGCGTCTGTGGCGGCGCCGATGCGGAAACTCATCGTGTGAATCTCCGATTATCAACCTCTACTTATTAGCTCCTTATCGCACAATGTGTCGGATTGCGTGTAAGACTCCGTGCCGCCCGTTCTGGTTCTTGCAAAATTCTCGAAACGCGCAAGAAATCACGTTTTACAATACAAAATCCATCGTTTCTCAATTAAAAAAGAAAAAAAAACGCGTTTTGCTCATTCGGTTCGATCTCGTGTCGCACGCTCGACTTTAAAAACTATCTGACTTGCCACGAAAAATCATGAAGTTCCTGTATTACATCACTCGTCGTTAGTAAGTGTGAAAAAAACCTCGTCGTTGTCGCTATGTGCGAGATGTGCTTGCAAATCCAACTGAAACGTTCTTCGAGTTCTCTAAGAGAAGAGATAATGATGTGTCGTGAAAACATAGTGTGTGCGCGTAAGAAAAAAGAGTAAAAAAAATTAAGCTGTCGAGATATCAGCATCGTGATTACGTAGTCGGAATGTTATGCTCGCCGAGTGCTACTCTAATTATAATGCAATAAAGTAGTAGGCGCGCAGTTGTTATCAGGTCGTTCATCTCACCGACGTTCATTACGAAGTTGTGGTAAATTGACCAACCTCTCTCGTACATAATGGATAGAAATATTGATGTGTTACCGAATTAAAATATATAAAATATTTTATACACAAAATAGATTGTATGTAGATATGTATATTTCACACGATATCCGAAAAATGGAGTTCAAATTTCAAAGTTATGTTTCATTTATGTAAACGAATACGGAATGAGAACTCATATCGGAATGAGAACTATATCGATGCATGTAGATCAATATTGCAAGATTTTATCAACACATGTGTACGTGGCTGCATTCGTCGGATGCATCGCGACGCGATGCCGACGACTCCTCGCCAACCGGCGCCTGCCCTGTAATTGCGATTCGCGCACTGTAATAATTATTACCTTCGGCCTGTCATCAGCGGCGACGTCTGTGTGCTTGTCGTCGTCCGTCGTCGCCGTTGACGTCGTGACCGTCTCTGCTGAGCTTTCGAAAGAAGGCCAGTAAAAATAACCCACCCGACTCGTTCTGCGTCGGAGCGAAACTCGAGCAATGGAAGAAAAGAAGAGAGAGCTCATCAGGGGTGTATTGTGCGTCGTGGTTTTATAATCAGGCTATTCCCGAAGGGGAACTCCTCGATAAGCGCGAATTTAAATTATCATTAGGAGATCGCTCTCTACATCAAAGGAATCGGAATCGCAGTCAAATTTTCAATTGAGGAGCTTAAAATACTTTGAGATCAATGAATTAATCTCTTGTGTGACACGCGGGAGTGTCAATCAAGACTTTTTTTTTAACGACGCTATGTAATAAGAGCCGAGATACAAAGCTTTGAAGAAACATATCTCTGTAAAATTCAGTCTTTTGTATTCATGTCGAAATGTTAGAAAGAAGATATGATAGAAAGGTGGTGCAAATCAGCGTAGCCGAATGACGCCTTACCGGGATATATCTGAAGAAGAATAGGAGAGAAAAGAGAACCGAGGAACAGACCGCGGAATGAATGGACTCGGTAACGTTACACGGGGACCGGTAATTATGACTCCTCTAATCACCGACAATTACTGCAGTTACCGGTCTCGCGGCGCGTTATCTCGACCGGTCCATCTCGCGCTGCAGTGGAAAAAGAGCACTAGAAGAGAGAAAGAAGAGGACAGAACGTAGCGAAACGTCAAAGAATTATTAGGAAGAGTGCGAGGAACAGATTATAATAGTCGATTGCAAAGAAGAAAAAACTTTTTGATCGACGATAATTTTTCAGACGTGCTTTCCATTAATTAGACACTCACACAGCTACGTCTTGAAACAAACACCTCGAATAAAAGTTTTTTTAACAAAATTACAATCCGCGAATGATACGCGAAATCATGCGAAATAATAATGTCGATTGCATCTCGCAATTTTATCTTAAAACAATTTTATTCGCGCAACAACTTAATTTCTCGCAGATTTTTCAACGCATAATCGCGCGACGAGCGGAAGGACCGATCATTCCATATCGTCGCCGTAGATGGATTTTAATACATTTTCGCCAGTCATCGTACTCTTCCTCTTCCTTCAGTCGCCCCCTTCCCCCGCGCTCATCATCCCGTTACGTCGAGGTCGATATCAGATCGCCACGCTTCGATGTCGGCTGTGTAATTCGCCGGAGCGAATACAAGCCGTCTGGTCCCGACGCAAGACGAGCGCGAGGGATGTCGTGCGGGGTGATGGCGCGCGGGAAGCAGGAGGATATTCAAATGGCCGTACTCTTGTATGGAAATGCGCGAGATGTAAAGATGACGGTGGGATACGACGCGAGCCCCGTCGCGGGGATATTACCAGTCGTTACCGCGACAAGCCAACCACGATAACGCTTCTCGAGGGCCCCGTCCTCCTTGAACTCGTGGCTTTTAAGTTTTGCGCGAGCTGACGCGATGATTGATAATACAGAGAGCGCGCGAGGATTGATAATGAAGTACATACGAGAAAACGA
The DNA here is from genome assembly GCA_014825475.1 of Pseudomyrmex flavicornis. Taxonomy (NCBI): domain Eukaryota; kingdom Metazoa; phylum Arthropoda; class Insecta; order Hymenoptera; family Formicidae; genus Pseudomyrmex; species Pseudomyrmex flavicornis. The sequence goes on from QVNW01000087.1 coordinate 36,134, forward strand.
ACGTATTTTAAATAATCACGAAGAGGAGAGAGACGTTATTGCCCGTCAATCTCGTTTGTAATTCCGTTTAAAGTTTCATTGACAGACGCATGTAAGAGGGTTGTATTGTTGAGTTGCAAATACATAAAATGTTGACTTTTAATAGATTAGTAAACGCATTCTTTTCACGCAAGTTCCGCTGTTAAGCCGCGCACGCGATCGGTAGGAAGGGAACGCACATTCGTAATGATTGAAAGCATCACTGCACGTCGCTCGTGCGCTTCGCAACGTGTAATTTCGTGGGCCGTGCAAACGTCGAAACTTTCGCGGACCTACGAGGGAGATATATGACCGAGTACCCTCGTCACTGAAAAAATCGAGCGCGTCGGAGCGCGTTCGAGTCGGTTCGGAAGAGATTTGGTTCCCTTCGGGCCAGAAACGAGATAGTCTTGCATCGTAATAGGTAACTCGGACACGCCAAGGTGTTATTAAAAGCGGCAAGAGGAGAGAAAAAGACGCGCGGCAATTAAAAAATTATTCCTTTGCTTTGCACGTGGGAACGTTCTTTCGTAGATCGTTTGTAAAATTTCGAAAACAATAGCATTTAGTCATTTCTAAGTGTTGTATACCGTAAAAGAATAAACTTGGAAAAATATTAAAGTTTTAGAAATTCGAAGTAGGAATAAATAAATTTTGAAGAGTAGAGGAGGCACACAATGGAAGTATTTGAAGTAGCGAACCGTAAAACGAAACAGTAAACGTTAGCAATTAATGTGCAACGGCGAGGCAGCTTTTAGCTGAAACAGTTCGCGATCAGATCGCGAATATTCGTACATGTCAATATAGTGTTAGTCAATTTCTGCGATAATTAGGTGCGATACGCGAGAATACATGACCGTTGGTATTCTCGCGAGGGTCGACCTAATTAGGAATTGATCTTCTGGACAGATATGATCCTCTCGGCAATAAAGTGGCATGCCTTCTATAATTGTAAGAGATACCCCTTGTATATAAAAAGCCTGATGTGCGAATCGGTCTAGCATCTCAATTATTGATCGCAGCGATATGGTCTTCAATGACGACTTCTCGGTTCGGTGTAATTGCTCAATATATTCAACGTATGTTAAAACAAACGTGCGATCTATTACAAGACCAAGAATTTAAATCTATAGAAATGATAGGAGATTGTTACTGCTCAATGCAAACCCAAAAAAACATTATTTCCGTCAGGTGTACACGTTATAACCATATTACGACAAATCTCCCGTCTTTTCATCGCCAAGAGACACAAGTAAAGTCGCGCTGGGCTCTGCCGAGGAGTCCCGCTGGGGGTACTTCCCAATCTTGTGTTGAGCGTGTAAGCGCGACATAAGCTCCGACTCGAGCCAGCGGACACGCCCGCTAATTGTATGAATTATGTATGCAGCTCTTCGAGAGACTCTTGCCAACACGCGCCGGGAGGATCGAGACGCGGCGCGTGTTGATACTCGTTCCTTTTCTTCCTAAATGGTCGTCGCGAAAGAGATAAAAGTCGAGTTCTTGTTAATATCATATACTGAGATTACACATCTAGTGTTACCAAAACAACAAAATAGATTTAAAAGCCATGTGACAGTTATTCACCGAGGTTTAGCTCGGAAATGATCATCGAAAGGCTCTCACAGATGTGACATCTAGAGTCAAAAGTCGCAGTTGCAAAGACAGTGTGAGTTTCACGATGACCTATTGACGAATGAATTCGGGAAAGAAGGGAAAAGAGCGACGAAGGAAACGACGGCATTCGACGCACGCGTTTTACGAGCCCAGCTTCCGCCGAGAACCGGGCATTATTGAGATTAACAGACAGCCGTTTCGTTCGAAATAGGTCTTCGATGGGATCGCCATCGAGGAAGTCGGCGGTCCGTCACCCGTTGAAAAAAAAAACGAGGGAAATGTAAGGAAACTCTGCTCTCTGGCGGAAATATATACGAGCGTCGGTTACGGAAGCGTTGTAGCGTACGGCATCACGATAAACCGACCTTATACGAATAATTGACATCAACTACTTCTACGTATAAGAAAATAAATGCATAATAAGATATAAAATATAATATATAAGAAATAAATAATCAAAGAATGTTGAAGCATGCAATTGCACCCCGTAAACTCCAATATATTCCATAATTGAAAAGTGCGACAAATCTAGCCTAGGAGAGAAAGAAAGAGAATATCTGAACAGCCATGAGAATTATATGGAGGGATAGTTACACAAACATATAGATATATTATTATATATACTTCTATATTATTAATATATACTTAATCATTAATTTTCATTTTAAAATCTTCTCAGTATATTAGACAGGCTTCCCTATCTTTCACGCCAACCGCTTACCTATCAAGTTTGATCGAGACAGCAGGTGTAGCGTGATCTCGGATCATGTTACACGCTTAGCAGATATTTCACTGCGATTATCAAGATGACAAATAAAGGATTTTGCAAGAGCCGTGCGATAGCGCGAAAATAATATTAAATATTTTTCGCAATGCTTTCATTATCGTTGTAGTCGCATGTAGTTTACATGCGTGGTAGAGATAAAAAAATAGCGAAGGAGCGAGAAAGAGCATAGAAAGCGAGAAAAGAGATTAGGTATGATCATCTTCGTGATTGCGAAGTTCGTCGAACGCTCGTTAATCGAAGTTCATCGAGCATCATCGTTTTACTGTGTTCTGTGGAACGAGACGAGACAGTCAGAATCGATGATAGCGAGCGTGATCGAAACAGGATTGACTTTTACGACACTCGCAAATCGCCTGTGGTTGGCATTCCTCTTCTGCACGCCGGCAGGTAGCCGATTCTCGGAAAACGACGTGAAATACGCGCGCCGCGCGTGTGTTATGTTATGTAATGGTCAAACACGCGAACGAGAAATTACGAACGAGAAGAGATTTACGGATCGCGTTTACGCAAACAACGACGCGCGGATGTGTCTGAAAATTTGATGTGTCACGGACAAAGAATAGTTTGCAACGAAAATTGTTTCTATTTTTCAATCCATTCTCTCTCATTTGCAACACGCGAGTCTTTCGATCGCGACGTCGTTAGAAAGAGAAATGATTTATAGCAATATATTACGATCTGCGATTTTTCGATCGATCTTCCATTGACGAGTCTTCGCGTTCACAAAGATATTGATGTTTGCACACATTCACAGCTCTAAGTTCACCTTCCACATGTAAACTTGGCAATTATACCCCAGTGAGCTTTCGCGCGCGCGCACTACGACGTAATGACGAGTTTCGCTTGCGGACACCCGCTATTGAGACGCAAGTAAATACCATAATAATACGATTAATGGCGCGTTATGAATTACAAACTGGATAATGAATAAAGTATACGTATATGCGCGTGTTTCACTCTTCTTCCGTGACTTACGTTGTTTTTTTTGTTTTATTTTAATACACCACTGTACCTGTTGCCACAATACGAAAATCGTGTTCTTCGGGAGAAGAAAACGAGAAGACCGAAAATAGAGAAAGAAAGAAGGCGAACACGCGAGAAAAGTTTCATCGGATCGTTATCGACGTATATTTTCGCGAGAGCCATTTCGGACGAGGGATATAATCGCACGCAATTTCTTGCCTCTTTGCTTTGGAGCGGTTTCACACCTTCGTCGTCCCCTTTCTTGCCCCTGTCCGTACCCGGCCGCAAACCTCATCCAGAGAGCCGCGGCTCTCCGAGGTAAAAGGTTAACTTGATAACCACGCGGTAACCGCGGCCTAACCGCCGGCTAGTAGGGCCCAACTGGAAGAGAGCGCAAAGCACCCCGTGGTGGACCGTATGTTGTCCGGCCGCAACGCGCGCCGACACGTACTGCCAACTACCGTAAGAACCCTCTTCCCTCCGTTTTAAGCCGCACTGTCCGTCTCTTCCTTACACTATGTAGACACCGCGATTGCGGTCGAGAGACGCGTTCCTCGAAACAGCTCTGGGAATTTGTAGGTAATTCTGGGTCACGCTCGTGCGTTCGATCTGATATACACCGACGTTTATCCGCCAGTGCGAAACTGTAAACGTCGTGCGTAACGAGCCGTTGAGGTTGTGTCGAGTCGTTCGATAATGTAACTTCGATACTTTACGACACTAATATACTTTACTCTCCCTCTTTCTTTCCCTCTGGAAAGTATTACATTTTAACGAACAGAACGAAATTCCGAGTCTCAGCGAAGTCGTGCGATCAATAAATACGAAGAAACAATTATATTAGAACAATTTTATCAAACATGCATAAAATGTGACAAGAAACAAACGCGTGTCAGACACACACAATGAACACACTCGTGATGAAAACCGGCGCCACGCGACCGCCATTCCGCATCGCCAACATCGGTCTTCTCTTCAGAGCGTCTTCTCCGCGATCGTTCTTCGCTGCAAGAACGATTGTATGTGGGTACGCGCGCGCGGTAATCAATTAATTCACCGCAGTGCAGTACGTGAACATTCTCCGCTCCCCGTTCTTATCCTCCTCGTCTCTTCCTTTTCATTCGCGACGATCCGCGTTCAACTCGTGGGCGTATCGTACTCTCTCTCTCTCGTACGAACACGCGCTGCGAGGATATTAGTCGAGATTGAGCCCAAAGAAGCAAGCCTCGCATGGATCCATTAGCTTTTATATGCGCGCAGAGAGTGCCCGGCTAACGTACGAAGATTCAACGCCGAGATAACGACGGCACACCTCCTCTCTCGATCGAAATAGCGTCGCGATAATTAGAAAATTAAATTGTCCGCTGGTATCGAGAGAACTTGCACGCACGACCAATAACGCGTACAGGCGACTCTCTCTCTCTCTCTCTCTTTCATGCTCTTTCTCGAAAAAAAACCTAATACCACAGCAATATGCAAAACACAATATCAAGAACCGAAGACATATTTTGTACAAATAATTTGTAAATCTTCAATGATCGTTTTTCAAAAAAACTTAGAAAGTTGCAACATCGTCGTCGTGACTAATATCCAGGAATAAAATTCTAATTCCTCTCGGCTGTATATACTTCTTTCTTTTTTCTCTTCCTCCTTTCTCGGAGCAGCTCGAAGGCTTACTCTACGACGACGAGAAGAGAAGGATCGCGTAGGCGCGCAACGAACGCAGCGAGTTTCTTGCACAAAGCAGCGACGATATCTCGGCCGGTCCACAGATAGGCTCTTTAGATAACCCAAGGGCTGGTGGGTGGCTGATTTAATGCCAGCACGTCCGAGATAGCGGGAGGGGTGAGAGAACGGCACGCGGGGGAGCAGATGGAGGGTTGGTTCGGGAGTAGCTCTGATATTTTAATACGACGAGGGAGCGTGATGCTCGGTCATCCATCTAGTGGTGCTCCCAGCGGTGCGTGCGCATACTCGATTTTGCATACGCGGATATCGCGATGCATGGCGGACGCACGCGCTACTTCACGTGCCCGGACAGGAACGAGAAACGGGGAAGCGGCACTGTCGTTCTGTAACAGGAAGGAAGACTGTTTGTTACCATTATCTTCCTTTCTGCCTTCGCCCCTCTTAGCGGAAAGTATGTGCTTCGGCAACGATGAATATTTCGCGGTCGACACGAACGTAGATATCGAGAAAGCGTGGAGAGAGATTTAACTCGAGATATATAGTCGCCACGAAAAATGAGATATAGATGTAAGATGCACTTTGGTAAATAACATAATAGTATAATTTATTTGGATTTCTTGCGAGACTTAATTGAAATGTTGATTTAATTTGGTTTTACTTTGTCGATAAAGTGTCAAAAATGTATATAATTCTGTTTCGTGCAAAACAAAACTGCGTTATATAAGTGCAAAATGTAGATAATTTTAATAATTTTGTTATATCCCACAACAACATCTTTGACTATACAAATAATTATAAGCAGATGTGTCAGCGGATCACTATAATTTTCAAAGTTATATAAAATAAAACTATACACATATATGTCTATATATAATACGAACGGGTTAGGATAAAAAAGAAAAAAAAGAAAGAGGCATCAAAACGACGACAATCGAGTGCGTTTAGACACGGAGAGAGGAGAGTCTCGCCGTTTTCTTCCACCCGATTAGGTTCCCACATACTATACAAAACCACCCCCGCGACACGCACACGCAGTAGGATGGACCCGCTCGCACGTAGTATGTGGGGTAGTACGTGTGTGCGCCTCTCGCTTGGCACAAGCAACGTTTCGACGTTGTTTTTTGTGTCTGGCGGGCCCTTCGCTGGCCGGGTTCGGGCTTCGCCACGATTTAGTGGCCCTAATTGCAGGGTACAGCTATTTAATTACCAGGTTCGTGGGCCCCGCCGCGGTCCCGTCCCGTTCCCGGGCCCCCGCACGTCCAGACCCGAAATGCGAGTACATTCGTACGGCAAGAATACCGTAGATACGCCGAGTTCTGCCGCACAAGTCCACCCACAAAGCAGTGAGACGATCCCAGTCTGTTCGCGACTCGAGGATTCACTCGATAGGCGCCGCGCCGATGCCGCTCGCGGGCCCGTTTCGCTCAATTTCGATCGGCATTGAGATTTCGATTCGAGATATCGAGATTTCGTCTGCTTGCATCGTGCCGCAACCATCTAGACTCGATTTTATAAACCGCCAATCAAATTTTATTCGCTCGGTCTTAAAGCAAAATAATTGCGAATCAATGGCGGCATTAAAAGCCGCTGCGCGCTGTGATCGAATAATTATCATAAAATATTTCAATAATAAGATTATTAAAAATGTCCAAATTTCGGACAATCTGAGTAAAATTTGCGGGAAAATCTCGGAAAATTTCCATGCAAGATGTTCAACGACCGATCCATAAGGACCATAAATCTCTGTCGATAAAACGAATTAAGGAAACGGTACTCGATTCCGTTCGGCGCGCGGAATCTTTTAATCGTCGCTAATAACAGGGTGCGCGTCGGGTAAGAAACGCAGAACGCGCGCGCGAGGCTATCAAGTGATTGATAAGTCCATAAAGCATCTTTTGCTGCTCTCTCGTAATCTTCCTTTGGACCGGTGGTGGTGTCGATCAACGCTGATGGTGATAGCGACGGTAGTGGTGGTGATGGTCGGGCTGCGGTTTACGCTCGTAGAGGCTGCGAATGCGTCGTATCATGTGTGCGTGTTTTTTGGCCGCGGGTGACGCGGTGACGAGATGATGACCCACCCGAAGTCGGAATCATCATGATTACCCCGCCTGCGTAACTCGTAATGCCGACCAAAACCACTCGAGCAACTGCCACCGTTGTGCCAGCGGTATCCTTTTATTTCTCCCTCCGCTTAGACGCTACCGACGTCAACGCAGATTTCTATTATTAGACCGACAGGAACTAACCATCTCCGAGTTTTGTCCCGATTCACCAAACTACCGACTTGAGAAATCGATTAAGAGGATTAGCGCATGTTTCACGACATTTCCTGACGTGCAGAATGCAGCTTCCGTTTTGCTACGAAACTATAAGACCGTGCGTTCTTCCGATTCGAAAATTGTTCAATCATTTAAAGGTGCCGATATATATTCGATAAAAATTAGATATCTAACAAGATATTCGCTTGACTTCTATCTATTTCTTTCGTCCCGTCGTAACCCTTTCGGCGTCCTGCAAAATGAGCGCGTGAGTCGATTAGTCGGTACAGCGACGAGAGGAACGTCTTCCCGCCCTTGGGAATACGCGCGTGAGAGAGTTTTAATTGTAGACCACGGATACTGGGAGAGGCTATTATTCTTTCTCTGGTCGGTAAATGCAGCGCGATCCGCTCTTCTCTCTCACTCGGGACACGGAGAACAAGAACGAGATAGAGTAAAAGAAAGAGAGAGAGAGAAAGAAAGATGTAATAACAGACCATCCGTACCCGTCTCCGCTCGAGAAGAAACGGCCATTCGTTCTTTTCGTGCGTCTGTCCGTCTATTCGTCTGGCAGTTTCATATCCAGGAGAACGCGCGCGAGTCTTGACCGACACAATTTTTCATCGTTCATCCCCTCGCACATTCGCGCACCGACCGCATCTCGCGCGCCACTCTCTTCTCCTCTTGCCACCCGGAGCTTCTTTGCAATATCGCTAGCTTTTTATCCGGTTCGCTTGTTTTAGCCGCGGTCCGCCTTCGGCGTCATTCATCATCCCTTAACGATATCGACGCTTGTTCTCTTTATGGAAAAGTTCGCCGGCGCCACCTGGCCTCGTGCCATGTGTATCGATCTACCATAACACTTTTCACCTTCTTCCTCCACTACGAAATACAACTGTCGCTCAATGATCGATGCGGTTTCAGAAACGATGCGCAGCGGAAATAAATTTGTTTTCGTTACTTATCAAAATTTGAGAGAAACTTTTAGAAAGATTAATTTAGCGCGTCATTACGCAGAAGTAATGTAATAATCTCAACGTATCAATTACTGAGAAAATTCGAGACATATTTTACTTGTTGAAACTAGAAGATAGTAAGCACCTTGTTAGCGGCGCACCCTTAGCGAAATGATCCCTTTGAATCCGTTTTTTCGACATCTTGGCGACTGAATACAGATCACACGCGGTTCCTGCTGTATCAAATTACAAACGCTAGAGACAGACGAGGGGGTAAAAATGAAATACCCTTAGTATTATGCGCGCGAAAGAGAGCCATTGAAAGAAGACGATTCTGAAAAAAAGAATTGAGCTCCGCGCGAGCTTTACAGTTGTTTCTTTCGCATGTTTTTTCACGTAACATCTATCAGTTTTTGTATTAACCCTTTCCACCGCAGTTTATTTGCGAACAATCCTGTCTAGACACTATCGCTATTTTTTTCACTATCATTTTGATGTGAGCACAAAATAATATTCTCAAATTTAATAATTTTAATTTTTCTAACATAGTTTTGTTGGTGTTAAAATGTTTCGTTATTAAAAATTCGAGCGCAAACTCGTCATTGCGTACTTCGGCGTAGAAAGCTCATGAACTCGTCATTTCAGTGCAAAAAGTTAAAAGTCATAATCATAAGTACACGATCGCACAAACGTAGTTTGACAAACGAAAGAAGTGAAATAGCTCAAGTGATTTCAATTTTTTTTAAAAGTCACAATAAGATAATTATGCGTTTAACCAGCGAATGTGCGTTGCTGGTTTACGCGAGTAATCGACAAACCGTTATTATTGACTCGGCAATAAAATATATCGAGTAATCGTCCGCGCAACTGTAATTTCGCATTAACGATAATTATATCGTTAAAATTTATGTCTCGATGATACGGTATCCTGTTATTTATGATCTCAATTTAGCGCCTGAAGAGACGAAAGTACGCACGGTGCAATGGTGCAAGAACATCTTGAGTCGTCAAGTCATCTGACAATACACGTATAATACACATATTCCGTTCTTCTTGCGTATATATTTGTAGGAAATTATAGAAACACGACATAATGTTTGCTCGTGTGAAAGAAACTAGGCAAAATATCTCAAACAAAAAGTATATCATTTCTCACTGACAAAAGAAATCTCATGCGAAAGATTATTGCTAAGATACACGGTATGATTTTTTGTAACGGAAGATTATCATTAACTGATATAAAAATCGAGAATTCGCGTTCTTTGGCGTAAGAACGACATTACACATTAACATCTCTCACCCAGTCATTGTGATTTCTCCATTGCTCTCTTGTTTGGACGCGAAAAGAGTTTCTCTCGTATGATCTCGTACGCGAGTAAATGAAATAAACACAGAAAAGTTACGAGAAGAAAAACAGAGGATAAAGAGAGAGAAAGAGAGAGAGAAAAGGTATGAGAAATAATGAAATCGTGAGAAGGGAAAAAGATACAGGTGGACTGAGAAGAAGCAAGAGGAAAAGGACGAGGAAGAGGACATGGAGGAACAAGAGAAGAGCTGAAGAAGAGGAAGACGAAGAGCGGCGTGGACGCTGATGCTGAACCACGTGATCGTAGAGCGTTTTAATTGGTCGGGAGCGCGATCCACGCAGCGATGGAGGGAGGACGAGATAACCAGGAAAGGAGGGAAGAACACGAGGAAGACGGTGGGGTGATCAGAGGGGTGAGGGAAGGGCGAACAGTGGTTTGTTAGGGTTGCAACGTGGATTAGACGATCGCGAGGTCGTACTCATAGTCGACGGGGACCGTCGGGTGAGGGCGGGCGCTGTTTCTGCCCCACCAGCAACACCTTCCAGGATGGAAACGTACTCGTGAGGTTCCTTAGAAACGGCCACTCGACGCACTCTCTTGGGGCACGCGCACGCACGCACGGCCCACGCATACACAAAGACAGACGCGTATCCGCGCCGATAGGAGCGGACTCGTACGCGGTAGGGGGGCCAACGAAGAGAAAGAGGAAGAGAAACAAGAGCCTGGGTAGAGAAAGAGAGAAGACTGGTCTCCGTAACCGAGTCGTTCTTCTCCTACGTGGGGGGACGAAAAAGCTCAGTTATAATTGTTGCACGCCGCGAGGTGCATCTCGCGTCCTTCCGATAATTGTTGACTTCTTCCGCGTGGTCTGCAAAACTCGCGCGGGAACTCGCGTCGCACGACATCGACCGAGTGAAAATCCGTCGCGTCCTCGACCGACCTCGTTATCGACTGACCTTCTCCACCTCGTCCGCGGCAGCTCAGAAATTACTGTGATTACCGGGATATACGAGGGCTCGTGGAGCATTCCGAGCGGACTACCGCTGTAGCCGATGCACCTTTGGACGTCATCCGGGAAGCGTCTTCTTGAAGGCGCGCGAAAGTGGGCGGCACGCTGTCAATGAATTGCGCGATTATTGAAGAAATGGATTAACAAAAAAAAAGAAACAATTTCCTTATTCGTCGCAAAAAAAACCATTTTTGCAACTCACATCTAGAAGTAAAAAAATAACAAAAATGAATTGCGCGTATCAGTATTCGCACAACGGGCATCCGCAAAATGTGATGACAATTACGCCGGCGACCCCGCAGCAAACTCTACATCCCGTTCAGGACGCGGAATATCTTGAGGTAAGACATCGAAAAAATAGATTTCTTCGATATTCAATGCGCAAGAGACGAGATCGCGCGATTATTTTGAGAAGTTTTTTAAAAACTTATAACTTGGTGAGATTATAACAAGTTAGCAAATTTCATTTTGAAACATTCTTCGCAACTTCCGCGATGGGCGGTTCTAAAACACATCCCTTCGTTAATTGTTCATCTCCCGATTCTCTAATACAAGGGGCTGACATGATCATCAGTTGTCACAATCAGCCATTTTCAATCAATCGCTCGGGGTTCGCGGAAAATTCAATTCATACGATTGCCAATCAAATTGCTCAATTAGATTCGATGACAAAAATGGATACTTGTTCGTCTCTGTTCAGAAACGTCAACTGCGCCCAATCGCCGCTTCAATAATATCTCACACTCAAAGTGTTTCTCAAAAATGGCAAATAAATTTCAATCATTCGCACAAAGAGCCGACAGAATTTCGTTTGCCTAAAGCACTTGTTAGCAAACGAAGAAACGTGCGACGTGCCAATAATAAATCGCGATCAATCGGGAGGTTGCGAAAAAAAGGCAGCTTTCACGCGGTTAAGGCGACGAGTGAGGAATTGCCATGGAACCGAGGAGGAAGATGGAAAGAGAGACGTAGCTAGGGGATATTAATATAAGGGCTCGATACGTAATTATAGTGATTACCGTATTGCCGGGGGGCGGACGAGGGCGTCCCTCAGTTTGCACGTCATTTCGCAATCTCAAACTTCCAGCGAACATGCGCGTGAATTTGTCGGCGCGAGTCCTTGGCCGAGTTAATTGTTTCCCCCGTTTGCATCAAAAACTTTCGCGCACTCCCTTCCCTCATCTAAATACTTTCTTCGTATTTCCGATACGTGCGCTATGAAAGAAAAAAAAAAGATAGAATGTCGGATCAGAAGACGCGTGCAAATCTTGACTTCGCTCGCGGCAAAATTCTGTTCTTGATCGTTTTCTGATATTGTATCCGACAAAATGAGTTGATCAACAAGAAAGTATAAGAAGAAACGTTAGTTTGCATCGCGAGTAAAGAAAATTGGTGTATGTGATCTAAGAGATTTATTTTCCAGAAAAATAAACAATCTCCCTCTTAAGACACAATTCGATTCTAAAATTTGGCTTTTATATCGGAAGTTCTATACATATGATTCTCTAAATAAAGAGAATCCCATTTTTACTCGCGAATCCAATTTCAATCTTTTCTTGATCGTTAAAAAAAGTTTTCACATTCGACTCGATTTTACAAAAGCGTGTTTTATTCTGATTGCGATGTGTAATTTATCAGACGTGCAATATTGTTCACGTCAGTCAGGAGTTTTTCAAGCATTGCATGATATACTCTACGGGATAGTTATTCATCATTACGAACTTCTTACTCTTTCCTTAATTGCTCATTATCACTATTATCAGTAATTACAGCAGCGCGTGCATCAACTTTTTTCCGTCTCGGCTGCCACTCAAACATCCTCGTCTATGTTACGTCGTGTGTATAATGCGGAAATCTTTTTGTGAAACTTTTTTCGCCGATAACTTATCTGCCTGTCTGCGACTTATTAAAAAATCATGATTTCCGTTGGACGTTCTCGTAAATTACCTGTACTTAAGTGTCACACCTAATTTGATTCCATTATACATGCAAATGCCTCCTGCTTATGCTAAAAATATAAAACTCCAAAAATTATATCCTTTTAATGTCGAAGGAATTTTAATTATAATCACAATATTCTCTGCGCAAGGCGCTTTCCTCTCGAAAGGATTTTGTATGAAGGAAAATAAGAATTACTCAGGATAAAGAATGGCTCGAGTGTTTTGAAGGTTTATATCATGTGAAAAATATATAGCTTGATTAAATAAGAAATGCGTAGATGCATCTCTATAGAGCGACTTATTAAACGTTATTATTCTTTTTATTTACATCTAATGTACTCAAAATACGTTCAGAATAGAAGAAAAGACCCGCATCTCAAGAGCGAAATCGAGGGAAGATATTTATTTCGATCGACTCTCTTCCGAAATGGGGTGCGCCTTATTTGCGTCGCTCCTCCGACATCGCAGTCGGCGGAAAAGAACGACGCGTGAATTACGGAGGGGGGTCGTCTTCCTCTCCTCCCCGTGAAACACCCCATAAATCTAGCCGGCGGAACGTAAGGGAAGGAGTGACTCGGGCGTCTCTCTATTCCAGAGCACGATGTAGACAGAATCTCGACTTACGCCCCGGCATCGGCCGCGGCAACGAATTCGTAAATCAGTCTCAGGCGAAGTTTCTTGTCTTGTTTTGCGGCGAACCGTGACGCTCGAAATAAATTCTCATTATATGTAATGCATGTTGGTAATAGCACAAATTGCATTACAATAAAAATCTATTACTTCAGTCTCTTGCAATAAAAAAATATGGTTTATAACAAACTTTAAATTTTATTTAAAAATTTCTAACAATAATTGTCGAGACCGTTTTACATAAAAACTCTTTACAAATTACGAGTGTCGGCACATCGACGGTTATCTCAAATCCTCGAACTGGTTTGAGGGCTTACATGCCGTTAGCAGATAGTAGACAAGATCTGGCTTTGACTTGGTAAGGTGAATCTTCATTTTCGACGCTGCCAGCCGCCACGCACACGAAGCTGGTCCCAGTAATTATTAGTCCATCAGCATCTCCCGATGGCCACATGGCCGTGTCAGAGGCAAAAGCCGAGCTGGTCCCAGCGCGGACCATCCTCGCTACGCGAGGCCGCCCTGTCATTATCCGCCCCCGTGAGGCCCCTAGGCCCCATTTCCCTTTCAACCCTACGGCTCGTCTCTGCCAATCAACGATCCATCATCGAGAGATCCGATGTAGACCGCATCGGTCTATCGCGCTATCGAAGACGCATCATGATCGGTAGTTGATCGGCGCTAATCAATTTTTCAACAACATCGAATATCCATACATTAAATGCCGAGGTAAAACGTCCGAAAAAAAAAAAAACAGAGGAACGAACAATTCATCTTCGTGCGCTCCGAACGTTCATGTCCGCGACTGTAATAAATCCAAAAGAAACGCTCTCTTCTCGTGCGAGAATCTGAAAACTCGTGGAAATTCGATAGCTGCTTTCCACGCGCTTGGCCATTTGTCCTTGCCGCGAGCGTGAACGCCCGTCTTTGGTTCAGTTCATTGTAAAACATCCCTTTTCGCACCCTTCCCGCGCGCTCACTTGCCCCGTCCTGTTCCGCGATACGCAAGGGCGTGGGCGGGTCGCACCTTTTGTGCGCCGGTGGCACGCGATGTACGCATAATCGCTGCCAGGATTCGTAGCGAGTGCTGGCCGATAACGTCCTCCTGTTCTTCGAACCTATTCCTTTCTCACCTCCGCGTCGTCCGTTTATCGATTTTGGACGCGTCTATCTCGGACGTGCTATCTACTGTAAATACTGTCCGGGGAATGATACGAAATACTGTCACGCAATGATACGAAATCTGAGCAAATGGATTTATTTTTTAGTGAACTATATGTAATATAAAAACTGTCAACGAGAGAAGTTTGCTCAAAAGTAGAAAACATATCTTTTGAATAGCTAACTTTTTCTTTATATTCACTAAATAAATTAAGATAGATTAATATTGCATATTATCATTTTCTCCAAACAAAATCCGCGACACGCCATTAATCGTCAGCGTGGTACATGATACTGCATCTTAATACCTTAAATTACCTATACAAATCTCGATTGAGACTAAGTCGATCGTCCGCTCGTTGCACACACGACCTGGCCGAGAATGGTTATGAATGGACCGCGATTAGCCAGTCGCTTCGCCGTAGTGGCGCCGTACCACGCCACGGACTTCTTCCATTATGGAAAATTAGGTCCTAATGCGACCTCGACCCGCCGCTCACGTCTCCACCGAGCATTGGCGTAGAAAGGTAGCGTAAAACGCGCTTCATTCAGTAAAGAACATCGCAACATATTTTGAAAAAATGTAAGTATTTAATTAATTATGAAAATTAAATTCCACATATGCAAATATATAATCGCATTCTAAATTATTGCTCGATCTCTTGCGTTAAGAGATTGCGTTAAGAGATGAGAGAAAAAGTCCCAAGAAAATTTATTAACTATTTTGCTCTTTTATCAACCGGTCGCCTCTTATCGTAAGGCGATTTTAGACGCAATTTAATTACAATCTGGCTCATTATTATAAACTCTCGCATCATTCGCATGCGAAAAAAGCTTTGTTAATTTAATAGCGAATATCGGTTTAATTTCTCGAATTATTGGTACGATGTAATAAATTAAGATAACTTATATTTTTCTTAATTCCTACTAAAATCTACTAAAAAAATATATTTGTAAGATTTTGTATTTTTGTGCACTTCTATAGGACAATTTATTTCACCATTTATATCAAAGAGTGTACTTTGTCTCACAAATACGCCACTGAGAAAATGCTTCTTCGACCGCGGTCCGCTTTATAAAGCAGAGTCGATAACATTTGAAATTCAAACCACACGATTAAAATCGCATTAGGTTCTTTCGCGTATCCCGCAGTCCTCCCTGAGCAACATTGCTTGTGGTTTTAATAACGCTTGTATTTTGCCGTACACTCGAGCTTGCATCACGTTATTCATGCCTCTCTCATTTCGCAAAACTGAAGAAACGCGAGCAAATTACAGTCCTTATTAAGTCATTTTTTTGCGTGCAATAATAAGCGTTCGATGGAGTCACGATAATATAGATGCCGAGAAAGATGTGTTTTTTTTCTAACGCAATAAATTTGATTTGTGACAGAAAAAAAGACAGAAAAGACAAAAACCTGTACACAAATATTATTGCTCATAAATTCTAACTAGATATTAGATACTACCTAGTTTTACTTGCGTTTTGACTTATGCACCTGTTAATATTGGCTATAATTATTACTTATTCAGTTTGATGACATGCGCGAGATACTGTAATAAGAACAACAAATTATATTTCTTGCTAATCTCGATATAACCAACAATTTACAATTAATAATCAGATAAGATACTACTCGCGATAATGTCGTAAAAAATTTATCTTCTTTTTTATTGTTTACATTCTAAAAACAATCGCAATATATTCCATCCTGATAAAAGTTTCAAGTTAACGTATCTTTGATTTTTTTAATATCTTAATTAGAAGTGTTTACGCATAGTCTCACATAAATAAGTAACAAGCGCGGATTATATCGAGGTAATGCGTGAATGCACACAGAATAAATACACGTTCAATACAATAGTTATGAAACATATTACGTAATTAAGTAGTAAGAAAATAAACTTATCTGTGATTAAGTTAATTAGAATGTACACACAGATTAAAGTTATCATATTTCAGTTTGAAACCGTTGAAACGACAATGGACTGTAATTCAATAAATAACGTACATTATCTCTCAGCAAATAGATAAAATTATATTCGCGCAACAGAGATATAAAACGCGAACATGTGTGTATAATTTAAACAGAACAGGATGCAACGCAGGATGCAAAATTATACGGAATCGAAGTATATTATCACAGTTCGCACACAGTTTTCGCCAAAATAAATATTAAGAAAGCACGACAGCAAGAAAAACAGCGGTACAAGATAATTTGCGTGCAATTTTCCGAACGCGCAAAGTATTAAGGATATTATGTATAATCCCTACCGAACATCCTGCGACATTTAAAAAGCGATTACGCAGACATCAAAGTCATCAAATAAAATCGCTATTACGTGACGAATCTACTAGCATCTTCTTCCACCAAGGAGGAGATTAATACATCCAGATATATCTTCGTTTCTTCTTTTTACATTTTTTTAATCCGACACTCGCTTGTAAGCAAGCACCAATTGCGGCGCCGATTAGTCGCGATCTCAATTCATTCCGTGTATTTCGAATAGACGAGAACTTCGCGCTTTATCCGATCCGTCGTGCGCGCGTATTGGTATTTAAATAACGACGCGTAGTATATACCGTTACGTCAAACGAGCTCACGGGCCGATACGACTTCGGGTCACGTAAAGCGGCAAAAGGGGAAGCGCGAACGAACGAGGGTTAGCGACGAGGTGGAGAAAGGCTGTCGAGAGTCTCTTCTGCCGTCTATACGTCGAGAGGGCACCACTAAAGAGCGCCTCTCCTTCCAGCGACGAGTTGCGCGCGCATTCCGCAGTTGATAATCAGTCGCCACGAAGGAGATTGGTGGGGGATCTGGACAGAAAGCGGGACAAATAAACAGAGCGGTGGGACGGAGACGGCGCACCACGCGAGAAGGAGCCCCTTCGAAGTGGCTACGGAGGTAGGGGACCGCGGGTTTTAGGAAGGGGGATTAATAAAATCGAGAAAACCGGGTACGGCACGTAGGCGGTGATGGGCGGAGACGGATTCCGCTTGGGTCCCGCCCATGAGACTCCGGCCCCTTTTTTGCCCGGGGGCCGCCAAGTCCTGGGTAGCTTCCCTACCACCCATATTCCCGTCTGGTCTGAGACCAAGTCGTTTGGATAGTCGGCAGTCAGTCACAGAGCGAACAACGGGGACAACGGTAATCCCCGGTCTTTACGACAGACAACTTTTTTATCCCAAATGAGATTGACTACGGCGGGTTGATGCGATCGGCATCGTTTATCTTTCCGTATCGATTACGAGTGTAGTGTTCAAACAGAGAAACTAGACTAAGCGATTGGTAGTAATATCCAGAGGACACTTGTGATTTTGAAATCGACGGTGCAAATTTTTCCACGTGGCACCGGCCGCGACATCTTCTCGTGGCCGTCGAGATGCTGACCGACATGACGCCGGCAGCGGCTGGTCAACTTTATCCCCAGCTACAGTCCATCGCGAAATCACCGGTGCACGGACACGTGGTGAGTCTTCGCTTCGTCTAATCTTCAACGTTTCATTCTTTTAACACTCGACACATCACGGCTTTTCGTCATATCAAATATGGAAATCTGTCTGCTACATTTAACAATGTGTGTATGACGTGCAAGAAAAAAGATGTTTATCATTACCGTGACTCGCAAAAAAGCCGTTGACGTTGGTGAAAGGAACCTTTGACGTGGCGGGTCCATTTCGAGCTAGATCGACAATCTTTTCGGAGCAAGGCCGATCTCTCGTTTCATCGAGAAACCTTCGCTGTATGGGGATCTTAATCCCGGCAGGTAGAACGCGCGCGCGTTGTGAGGATTAGCTGCTACCGTCGGATTCTTGACACCTTCGATAAAGATCGAGATTTACTCAAAGGTATATCTCGACGATCATTACGAGTTGTGGTCATTTTAAGCGCCAGCTTATTTTAAGAGTGTCACTCTTAATCTCTAACATCTATTAGTTAGTCAATTGCATTTTCAAGGTTGGTTTTCGCACAATCAATCATATTCCACACTTGTGTACAACATATAAATCAGAAGATTATGGTAGTCTTATATAATTTACGCATTAGCTGTACAGTAGTAATAAATTATCTTGTCATACATATTAGTTATTTGATAATAGTAGTATTGTAAGAATTGCAGAAATTTAATAATATAATTACATAGCTTTTGTTAGACTTACTAGTGTTAATAAAAGAAATGACAAGTGGAAATATTCATTGTCACACGTTCAATATTCAGTTATTTATAGTATGTGTCAAGTGCGTCACATATTTACGCAATTGCTACTTCAAGTAATATATCATTTCTTTGCATATCAGTTCAACATTCAAAATAATTATGCGTAATTGTAATATTATCATACAATGTATGTAGTAATCGCGTTAAATATTGATAATTAATCGTTACAAATTAGAAATTCTACAAGTAATAATAAATAATATCGCTTAATCACACACGCGTTGCAGCGATATAAAATATATTTCCACATCAATTTTGGCTCCGATTCAACCCCATCGATCATCTCTCAAATCGGATATATTCGCGACATATAGGACGTTACAGGAGATTGCGTTACGGATCAGACTCCAAATTATCGGAGATAATCTGATGACGATAAACTCGCATATATATCCTTTTGCGGTCGCGTAGTTGGGCAACACGTGTTCGCTCGTTGCTCGAAGCTCTTTATTTTATGACTCTGCAGGAAGGACGACGCGGTCGCCGTGCCGGGCCCTGCGAGATGATTTACGAGTCGACATAAAAAAGTAATTAAATCCCTGCCGTCAAAAAGGAAGGCGTGCGCGCGAGCGCAAGTATTAATTAAGTCAGGCGGAAAGTTTCCTGCGCGCCGCGCCGAATATTAATGTCGGCGAAAAGTCGCGTATCCGTCGGTACGACGCGTATCTCGCGCGGCTTCTCGAGATCGTCCTTCGGATCGAGCTCGAGCTTTCGGTCCGACTTTTTTGCAAACTCTCGTTACGTCGCATCTACGTTTCTCGCGTTTTCCCGCTCGCAGAGAGACGCGCAGGCCTGTTTTGCGTGATTCTCGTGGTTCTGGTCGTCATGTCGTCGCTCAGGTTTGTTCTTGCGAAGCTACCTGTTTTTGCTGTGAGATTATTCATAGACGACATCTCGCCAATATCTAAGCGTCTATAGTTGGCGCTTGTGAGAAACCGTGTTGCGGATAATTTTAAACACGCTACATTGTAGCGTAATAGAATAAATTCGTCTCGTGAGATTACAATTTTCCGTCTATAAAACAAAAACTCTATCTATATCTCAAGAGAACGTCCTCAACCAATTTTTTTTCTTAGAAAGTAGTAGATCGAGCTCGCGCCGAGAATCCTTTCAGAATTTTTCCGATTTTTATCCGGAGTGGATCGAACAGAGAGTCTCGCCCAACTCAAAGATACATCCCCCGTTTTTCTATAACTATGGCAGCATTTCTTCTCCTAGTGTCGGGCCATTCGATC
Source organism: Pseudomyrmex flavicornis (assembly GCA_014825475.1). NCBI lineage: Eukaryota > Metazoa > Arthropoda > Insecta > Hymenoptera > Formicidae > Pseudomyrmex > Pseudomyrmex flavicornis. Next base: position 55,918 of record QVNW01000087.1, read on the forward strand.
TGAATGTATCGAGTGTCCATCGCACAATGGTGCTTGCGCAAGGTTCTCAGAGCTCAAAAAGGTTGCCCTACCTGTGCACCCGACAAGCCAATTATTTGTCCGACGTCTTTTGTGCGTCGAGAGAATCCACTTGACAGGATGCGTGGGATCGAAACGCGATTCCTACTTCCTTTCGTCACCCGATTCCATCGCGAGATGATGTTACCGCGCTTTGTCCTGATTAGTTATAAGGTCCGATATAATTTTAATCCTAAACGTTTAGAACGTAACCAACTTCCCATTACCGCGAAAACAGTAGTTACTATGTAATACGTGCCGTTATTAAAACTCGCTTTTCAAAGCTCTTTTCTCTATCAATCAAGTTTGACAATCGTCTCAAATAATCCGTAAAATAATTGTTTGTGTATTTGCTTTCTACCTGTCAAGATAGTAGCGTATTTACGCCCGTCGCTCGATTTGACACGACACGACGAGAGAAAGGGAATTTGTTGTCGTGCGAACTCCTCGTTCACACGCTTATACGTACGTTCACCTTTTTCAGAAATTCTTCATATCCACCTTCGATATGATGTACAATCGTAAGCTTTTTAAATTTTTCAAATAAAAATTTTTTAAATAATTAATATTTCGAATGTTACGTTTCGTTGATGTCAGTGATATTGTACAATTTATAAGTATTAATTTATAAGTATTGTACAATTTATAAGTATTAAGTTTTTATGAAAAATGACTAACTTTTATAGAGGAGGAAAAATAAAGATGTCGAGAGAAAGAATGTATGTATACGTATTTAGAATATAAAGATACGTTATCTTTTTACTGCTTCAATGTCATGCATAATAAACGCGTCACACACGTAAAACCTTCGCGACACACGCTGAACCTTCGCTCGTCACGTCAAAGCTCTATACATGAAACTACGGGCAAACTTAAAGAGAATTTTCTTCGGAAAGTTGTGTACGTCGGCACGCTACGGTGAAAAGAGAATACGTGAATCCGTGGGAAAGGGAAGAGAGAGAGACCCAGCAAACGTGTCACGCTACGCGGCGACTCGTCGCGATGCAGTCGTCTGCGCCGATCGATTCCGGTGTATCTTCAATAATTAATGCTTCGATCGACGAAGTCTGGAATATCCGTGGAGCCGATTACTAATTCACAATTGACTCCGCCGCGCCCCGTCGCTTTCTTCGTTGACACAATATTTCTCTCTCCATCAGGACGTTACTTTTTCATCTTTTTACAAAATTTTACACCGAACGTTCCAAAAATTCGATACAAACTTGCAATCAGAGAGCAACACCGACGACAAGGATGTATTTTTATATATACACGGACGTGATACTGTCAAGAATCTTCAAATTATCTGTTTTGAAGTGACACAGTCGACTTTTGTAAATCATATTGCTGATTGACACGAGAGAATTGAATGAAAACGCGCGTCCTTATGACAAAACGAATGTCCTCGAGCTCTCAACGCGTCCACTCTGCGTTCGCCAATAGCGAGTGTCGTTGACACCTGTCAATATTTTGCACGTAGCCGTGCTCCCGGTAAAATACTCAGCGATGCTTTTCCCGCTTCCACATCGGTAATCCGATAATCCGATTCGTCTGGTAAAGGTGTCCTTTTAAGCGACATCCCGTTGACATTTTCGAGAGCGACAATAGACTGCGAACGGCCACGGCCGAATGCAGCGTTTGTTGCGGAAAAATGCATCGTCCGTCACGCCGAAAGCGAACAGAGGGGTCTCTCTCTCGAAGAAGAAGGAGGGAGAAGCGGCTTTCTACGTAAGAGGATTTACCTGAAGCATACTAGAGGATGTCGTTCTAATTTGTACTATTTGAGAGCAAAAGAGAGGCGTATAAAAGAAGAGAACCGGCACTGTTCCTTAAACGACCGCAACATCGCGGCTCTTGCAAAACACGCGACGCACACTGCTTTTCGTCGACCACAAGACGCGTATCTTTACGGACGACAAGCGCTTCGGTTTGCTTCACATTCGGTAGACTGGATCTCAATACATCGCATACATGTGGTAAAAATTCAGATAGTAAAGATCTCTTTCTCTAACGAAACTTGAACGTTCTATTTTAATTTGACAAAATTTTACACTATGTGGATTTTATCGTTGTTTTATTTTTGTGATTCTAAACGTAGAACAAAAATATTCTATTTGCAAAGCCATTCGCAGCCACTGGCAGTCACTTTTCCGCTCCATCTCGAAACCATCCCTTCGTCACGCCCAACGTAACGGAACCGCACCCTAATGAATTATTTTATAGTCGAGCACATCATAACTCGCGACGTGTAAACACCCTTTCGAAAGCTCGTTCTGCTCATGCTGCACAGGGTATCCTGGCAGATGTGCGGGGAGACAACATGGCTGCCCGGTGACGGTCTGTGAAAAGTCGTCTTTAGGAAACCGTTATTACATATGATCGATTGATTTCGGTATCGTTTATAAGCGTCGACGTGAACGCCGCGCGCGCGCGATCGTCTCTTCTCTTCTGAAAGATATGAAAAACTGCCGGCTGGTGTAATTTGCGTGTGTGCTTTTTGTGTGATATGTTCGTGTAAAAAAGCGAGTGTACGCGTGTGTCTGACATATGCACGTATACGTCAAATTGCTGCATAATGAAGAATTAATCGTAGGCTCGATATGTGTGTTAGAACAACTTTATTCAAAAAAATTACACGCGACAAATAAGATAGTCCTTTTTGCGTACATACACATTCGCACACACAGATGTGCATTTAACACAACGGTAACTTTCCTATGTCTTCTCCTAAGACATAGGAAAACACGTGTTATCGTTGCAAATTTGAAAATGAGCTTTGAAAATAATATTCAACGGAGAACAGATGTCGCGTGCCACAGAATTGACATTTCACGGAAAACGCGCGAGTTCTCCGGGCCAAAAAAAAACGTCACCCGAAAGTGCAATTGATCCTAAACACCGGGAGAGATACGCGATAAATGAGGTTTCTCTCTCCAAGTCAAGAATTGGCACGTCGCTTGTATATTTCAGAGAGAGAGAAAGAGAGAGAGAGACATAAATTGTGCGAAATTGCAGGCTACGAGATATTACGCGAGGCGATATATTTATTGCTTTTTCGAAGTCCGTCTATGTGCGAATGATTTATGCGTTTCAACGTATTAGAACCTCTCTCGAGCGATGGAGGTTCTCGAAACCGGTCGCGGAACACGATACTCGCCATTACCCTTCATCTTTTGCTTTCCCGGCTTCGATTAACAACGCCGCGTATCTGCGAAGTGAATCGCTCTAAAAAACACTACGGAAGTTAATCTTCGATCGATGGTTACGTTATTGATCAAAGACTCATGTGTACATGTGTACGCATTTCTTGCTTCGCAAGATCTTTTCTTCGCAGAAAGAATTCTGCTCGCGAGCGCGCGCGAAAACGGATAAATTATTACAAATACTTTATCACACCGACGCATGTCGCGCATTAATAAATAACAGCATACGTTACATGACAGATTGAATATTAGGATTTATTTAATTACATATCGATACCACGGATAATTGTAAAGATGACGGTGCGTTTTTTTCCTGAGAAAATGATAGTTTTACTATCAGCGTGACAAGCTGTGAAATATCGCAAAAAGTTTCTTTCGCGATATTTATATGGTCACGGAAATAGATATACTAGTGAAGGACACTAGTAAAGGTCCAAACAACCATTCCCTGTTGGCTCAATCTTTGCCCGAGGAGTGATCATCAGTTTACAAGACTGGGTCTAACTTAAAAAAAAAAAACTTGTAATGAAAATTGAGTATCTCAAGACAAATTCGACATAAATCAGTGTTCTTTTAAATGAGAGATAATCGCGATGGGATCGAAATTGTTTTAACCAAAGTTAGCGGGGACTCATTTTCTCTCGGCGTTGACCACGCGTTGAGCCCCGTGCGATATATATCGAACGCTCGCGAGATCGAACGCGTTGTGTATCCTACGTATACCGTTCGTTGCACATCGTACATACGAGCGCGGCTCGATCAAACCTGCAATTTGGCGTAGATACGCCCGTGCGTGTGGGTTTACCGGCCGCGTGCAGCGGCTTGCAGCGCGCACCGGGTTTATACGTGCCTTCCGCCGGCCATCATCGTATCGCTCCAAGGTCCGATAATTGAAAAGCCAAGACTTCTCTCTACTCCCATCGCGCGCGCTGCGAAACAATATTCCCTCCTAGGTCCGCGTGCGCGCACGAGCCCTCTCCCTCCCTCTCTCCTTTCCCCTTTCGACGATGGTACGTCGAATTACCGGCCATTATCGTGACGTATCATCGGCCGGGCAGCGTCATTCAGCGGGACTCCATGATGAGAAAACGACGAACAATACTTGATCTGCGCTCGACACCTCGAGGCTTTAACGTGAACTACTCGGATGAAATGGAGGACGCGATTATTAACGACTCTCGCCACGCCGATTCTATTTAAATTCGCGTTCTTTTTTTTTTTTTTTTTCATCGCTGAAACAATGGACGACGCGAGCGTTTCTCCGTCGAAATGCTCGCGGCGAAAATGCGCGACGTCACTTGCGAATTTTAATCGGCGATATCGATGTCTTCCGCGACCGCTCGTTTAATTTCTATCAATCGTACGCAAATACAATTGCGCACGAAGGCGTATATTACACACTCGTGTGAACGCGAAATAATATATTCTCGTTAACGTGTAATTACTTCAGCACATGTTGTCCGGAAAGATCGTCTATTTTTAGAGAACTCGTATTGAGACCAAGAATATAGTGCAAAACAAAAAGTAGTAAGGATAATTTCGCTGTAACTTTGAAAGCAATAAAACAACAAATATACGTGGACTGCGCGGATAATAGTCGGATAAAGTCGCGCACAAAAGCGTAGAAAGATCAACCTGTGCAAACTTGTAAAAACAAAAAAACAAACAAAAACCCACGCTGTTTATTGAACCGTTATAAATACGCACCTGCCGTGCAGCGATCGTACTTCTTCGCGTGGCGCTCGACACATTAGTACTGATACCTGCGAGTAATCGTTACCGGAGCGGATTACGAACGCTCGTTGAAAGAGCGCGATGAATGACGGGCATCTACAACGCTCGACGGGACGCAGCGCCTCCACCCTTTATCCGGCCGTGCCGGCCTCTCGGCGCGAGGCTCGAGGGATAAAGGGCGCCTCCACGGGGCGCCGTCTTCCCCGCGGCGTCGAAACCAAAACACCAACTGGATGGACGCGCTTGGTGTCGGCCGCGCGATGATTTATCGGTCTTGCGATTGCGTCGCTCCCGCGTTACTTCGATCACAAAGAAAAATATTTTAATGTTTAAATTTTTTACTATTATCCGCAGTTTTATTTTGCATTTAAATTCAAGACGATACGTCTCAAAGAATTTGTCTCTCGCGATGTTATTTTTTATTTCCATTTATTTTTTGCGAACACCGCTATTCTAATTTCTTTAATAGACCTTAATCTGAACTCGTTAAAAAATATGTCATTAAACTGTCACGCGCTGAAGGCGAGATACTCCGTGCGATATCAGACCATCGCTCGTGACAACGACGGAGATCTCGGGTGTCTCAACCCGTCCTCGATTTCCATTTCTCGCGAAGAAGAACCTGACAAACCCGAAAAAGGAAGAAGACTGAAAGACGTTCGCGTGACGAATATTCGACGCGTCCCAGCTCTCCGTCCCACACTCCGTCCGCCGTTGAGCCGTATTTAGCGCCGTTTTCTTTCGAGCAATTTGAAGGTCTTTCGCGCGTGGAACTGGCCCCTTCCGGGATCTCCTGACGATGACTTCCGGCATATTGCTGCCGCACGTGAAGAAGACGCGCGCAGCCGCGATTTTTCCACTTTCAACAGATGCATCGCGCGCCTGTACGCGCGCCTTGTGTACTCTGGACCGCCTCGGGTGCCTCATGTTACACGTAATATATACACGTGGAACGTCGCATGTGGTTTGCGTGCGAAAGAGGACCCAACGAGTTTCGAGTAATGGCTGGGATAATTGCCCGGCGTTGGTTATTACGACGGAATGCGGTGGATTCGATATTAAATCGATCGCGAGGGACGAACATGCATGTCTGTCTTTTTCTCGCGCGAATGTCGACGACGACGACGGCGAAGACGCCGTGTAGGTAATCTCCTAACCGATCCTTATCCTCGCTTACGCGAGGATGACGAGCCGCTAACTCGAGAGAGGATACATCGCGGTTTAGAAGCGGAGCCAATAAAAGCAGAGTCGCCGGCGTAATCGTTACGCGTAATGATACTTGACCCACGGAGAGCCCTTTGCGGAACCTTCTCGCGCACGGAAATTATTTCACATCACGCCACTGCCCGATTGTTTCTCGTCAGCGAGATTCCTGGAGAGAGAAAAAGAAAGAGAAGACGACATACATTGTGTATGTCTTCAAAAGGCGCGAAATAATAGAAAACGAATATACTTGTCAAGCCAGAAATAAATCTGGCGATGACTTTGTTCGTCATTTTCTGCGCGATAAATTACGGAAATAAGAAAAATCTTGTTTCGAGTAACGAGCCGCCGCATGATTAATGAGTGGATGTTGTGTCGATCACTCACGGCGCTTTGTGAACGACAGGTCAAATGGAACGTCTGACGTGAGTTTAAAGATTGATTCACCACGCACTTTAATATTCGATACAGCTGTCTTATTCTCATCTTGTGCTAACATTGTACGAACATTACGACAAATTAGTTTGTGAGTTTTGATGAATCGGTACGATAGAATCTAAGATTCAGCCGAGTTCTGTGTGGACTCTGACATCGCCGCAGTCGGATAAAACGCAGTTTACGCGATTATCGAAAATGCGCAATCGTGGAAAAAAAAAAAATGACGCGGAAATTAAACTTTGCAGCGTGCCTCACCTCTATTCGCAGAATCGGTCCGCGAGGTGACCGAATCGACAAACTTAGATCGTATCGACGATCTTACGTAGTGTGGCGCGCGCAGGAAAATAAGAAAAGGCGCGCCAGGAGAAATCGGACTGGCATAAGAGGGACCGGCGACTTCAATTTTCCTGTAGTTTTTCTCGCTTTCTCGCGTACTGGATAATTTGCATTTCGGTATCTCTATCGCGCTCCATATACCCCGAGGTGACGAATTATCCTCTCCGCGTTATTGCGTAACGATCTCGTCGTCGTCGTTGTCCGGTACCGTTAGATTTACGGATCAGATAGCACTCTCGCCCTGTTCTATTCCAGTGCGACATCCGCCAGTGAATTAGGAAAACGAAGTCCTTCTGTCGCGAAAGGACGCAACACGCTGTTGTCACGATTTATGGCGCGTCCTCGAGAATCGAGGGAACATTCTCTCGTTCGCTCGTTTATGAATTTTTGTGCAGGGGGATTCACAAGGATTTTCATGTTCAACCGTTTATATTTACGAAGCTCTTTATCACTGAGTTTTAGGTCGCAAAAGCGTGGTGTTAACATTCAATATATTCTAACATTTAATGTTGCTCAACGTCAGCAAGGGTATTTAAAGTCTATTCACGATTCGCCAGAGATGTGAAATAAATAAGAAAATCTATTGTTAAAAAACATAATTTTCAAAAGACAAAAATTTATGTCTTTCAATATAATTTTATAGTTTTCAAAAAATATTTCTGTACAAAAACTGTTCTTTTTAAATATTTTTGAATATTTTTTACATCGTTTCGTTGTAAACGTTTCAATCAGCGCTTTTGTTTGCGATTAAGCGACAATACTTGAAAATATATTTTATTCGGCACAAGACTTAAGATTTTCGTATGTAAGTTCGGTTTATTAGTTCATCAGACCAGCATTTTCGACACAGTCGGCATATCATGGTCAGAACGGCGTAACTCACCGACAGTCAATGATTACTCAAACTTCCGTCGCGGCGATAAAATCGCTGAAAGGCGCGGCGGTAAGCATCTACTCGCGTGCTCGCAAACATTACCGCTTCTCCGCCAGCCGTCTCTTCGGCGATCGCTCGCAATCTTTCCACGACGACGACGATAATATATTTATGCGGCTTGTCGATGTGTACCGACCGCGACAGATTCCGCTCCCACGATCCGTTCGTTCGTACGTCCGCCAAATCGTGAAACAATAAATCCGGTCGCGGGGTCACCCTCTTTACGAGGTTCATCGTCGAGAACGGGGATGATGCGGCCCTTCTGCGAGGATAGAAGGGAGTAGCCTAATATGTCACAGTCTGTTGCAGAGTGTCCCGCCGGTGTCTCTGTCCTCGAAAACGAGGGTGGGTCGCTCGTCCTTTCGGGGGTCGCCTCGCGATTAGATGCGCTCCTAATGGAGCGATTCAATAGCGACGATCTGATAAACCGATTCCACGCATTTTTGATCTCGGGGTCACAAATCGAATTAAGCACCATTTTCATTTCTGATCTCGCGTTTCTCTGTCGGAGATTTTATACAATCACAAAGGTTTTGTCACGTGCGCGAGTTATTTCACAGAGATTTTCTCTACGATACAAATACTAAAGTATGAAATAACGATTTGTGATTCTCGTTAGTTCAATAACGTCGTACGAATAAAACTATTTGCGAAGTTCGTAAAAAGTTCGGGACATAAAACATTGAAAAAAATCATTTGCATAATTTTAAAATGCGCGATCCATTACGAGATAAGGTGAGCGAGCGAGCGTATCGCGAATCTACCCGTGCGAAAGTACGATGAAGCAATAAATTTTGCGAAGTTGGCGCGGAAAACACGCGAACCATTTTGTTCGAGATCCGGACGACCGGTCGGCTCGTCGGTACCTGTCTTGTTCACGTAAATGCTCACTTTCGCAATATCAGCCGCGTATTTATGGATACAATATCGCGATACTGTTCAAGTAAAACGATAATTGTGCCTTGTGCTTTTAAGCACGGGGATACTTTACGAGTACGTAAATTCGATTTGTTCGTCATCGTTTTGGTTGTACACACACGTCGGCAAGAACTACGAATAGCGGCCAACGGTTTGCTCGTGCGAGTTAAATCATCTTTTAAAGAGAAACGTCATCGGCGTACTGCTCTATTAAGCGCGAAACATTAATTATAATACTACATGTGCTCAGTAACAGCCATGTAGAAAATAAGAAAATATCTGAAATTACAATCTCTTCTAATAGACAACGTGAGAAATATTTTTAATGGTGCTCAGTTGACTTTAATAACACAGTGACGTGCGTGTCGGTAAACTTTATCGCTTCGTCGGCCCGAAGTACCGACGCCATTAAAAGTATTTTTCACGTCATGTCAATTACACACACGAGCAACAAGCTTTCTCTAAACACACGTACATAGCCCTGTCTTTAATCATTTTCCCGCTCATCTCTGTTATTTTTTCAAATTTATGTAAATTTTATTACGTTATCTTTTCTCTTTAAATATTAATCCGTATTTATGAAGAGAGCTCAATAAAAACTATGTACTTTATAATACAAAATTCTGACATTCTACGTAAAAAATAGCTTCTCACAATTTTTTATTTTTGATAACTTTTAAATTTGAGCACAAGCATTTTCAAAAGATATCGAACAAAAAAATTGTGCGTAAACGCGCGCACGCAAAAATGTGCAGATAAATTTTTCCCGACTTTTTGTTTGATACCCCTTGCGGGAGACGTCCGCATAGAGTTGACACCGTATCAAACAAATAACGATGTCTGTGCGCAAGTTACAGGGTAACGTGTCAAAATAATTCGCGAATTGAAATTGCGTCTTGCGTTTTAAAACGGACGCGCTCTCGAGCGCTAACGAGATAGAAAGCGCAGGTTCTTCTCAAGCACGGATTACACGTGCGACGATTATAGGTATTACGTGCATGTACCGATCGTAAAACGTCTCGTTGGCGGACGCTAAAGAAGAGGACCGCTTAATTCCGCTTTTACTTCAACGCGTTGCGCACCGCCTTGCATGAGTCATCTTAAATTGCGATTTGTAACACACGTGTAATGGTTTTCGTATTATTATTTAAATTTTTATAGGATGCACACATATTTTTTCTCAAGCGCGCACAATGTTCGTACAGGTCGAACACCTTATGTTCCCGAGTGGAACGCGGCTTCGAACCGGATACGATCAATGCGTCTTATCGATTGCGCGCGTTGCGTTCTCTTACGTAAACTAGCCACACGCAACTGCACGATGCAGACTCGCGTCTTGATCTATTCCACCGATCTTTGAGTTAACCTTTTAACATTAAGTCTCAACATTAAGTCACAGTAAATCCTATTTAAATACTAGTACAGTCAACGAAGTGAGGTCTCGTTACCGACATAATGTTACTACTAATGATGATGTAACGCAGCAACACGATCGTATATCACGAACAAATAATAATAATACATAATGCTAAAAATACGTTATTACGATAAAACCACATTTTATGCGCCTCATTAACTAGCTGACGCATTCTCTCTCTGGGTGTGTAAGATCTTAAGAATAGAGCCACTTGTTTTGTATGCCATCGAGTAGATTTATAGTCCTGTCAGTCGCGTTCACAACGTGTGTTAAGTACGACTATAGTCATCTGCTTAGACGTGACAGCTCTATGAGAACACCTCGTTTGTTATTACTTTGTAAAGACATTGATATCGAATTCGATTTCAGACACTATTTATTTATTTTATATGGCACATTAATTCTATGCAAAAATATATTTGCAAATTTGTTTTTAATCAAACACATAATTACGAAGAGACGACCCGATCTACCGATATCGTAAATCACGAGTGCTGAAAACAGGGCGCGACCTGCTGCTATCGACAAACGCTCGCGTAGTCGTTGCGTAGCTTTGCAAGTTCTTAAGCTGCTCGCGAGGCCGATCTTACACGCGCGGTTCTTTTTGTTCGAAATATTATAGCGCCGGAGACGAGAGAAAGAGAGAAAGAGAGAGGGGGAGAGCGCTCTCTTCGAGATTGGATCTTTAACCGCTTTGCCTTAACGGCAGCTGCGTCCGTCCGCCGTTGAGATGAACGGGTTCACGTGGCCAAAGGTGATTTAGTGGCGGTTTGTTGCCGTAACGCCGTTGGTAACACGTCGGCCCGTACGGTGAAGAAGGCGAAGGCGGCCGCTATATTACACGGCTTCGGCGCGTAGACGAGAATCCGCCGGGTCGTCCGCCGCTAAATTACCTCGTCGGCTCTTTCTCTCCCGCTTGGTTCTCCCGTCAGCCCGGGAGAGGCCACTCTCTTTTATTTATCCTTCTAATCGATCCCAATAAGCCGACGATTAAAACGCGAACGCGAGGATGATGGGCCACGCGGGTCCCGGTCGCGCGCGTTACTTTACCAACGATACGCATCTAAAGCTAAACGTCACGACGATCATCCATGCCGGTGGCCGCGATTAGACGTCAATCCTCGCACACAATCGGGGGACGATGATTGTGATGACGCAGGTGCACTGAACGCTGCTGACATTCGCCATCGACCGATCGTATCGCGTCAGCAAAATGGCACCTCCTCGTATACATACTCGCCAACGTGGAACGTTTACGTGCATCGTCGTCGTGTTTCTCTCAATCTCTCGGACCGTGAAAGGAGATAAGAAAATTGATACTGCGCGTAATAAAGTCATATTGGGAGGTATACGTTTAACAGAGAAGAAAAATATATATGTTGACATGCTAAAGCCGCCACTTCCTGACGTTATCGCATCGGAGGGACAGCTTTATGTCGTTCTACCGAAAATGTCTATCGTTATTATCCTCCGAATGACACCGTAGAATGTTGTAAAACCTGCTGTCGCGCGCGTGTATGTGTACGTTCGCAGAAATGAATCTGATGGAAACAGGCGCGTTGTCGCGGCCCGATTGAGAGCGTCGATCGTCGCGGAGCGAATCGTCGTCAAGGCCGGCGCAATAGCGTGTCTCGTTTCACGACGCTCGTTATCGCCATGAAGAGCGCGCCGCGTAGATTTATCGAAAGCGCTTGGGGTCTTTATGACTTTTTAAGTGAACGTAAATATTTGCAGGTGCAAGCGGCAACGCGACGAGATTCTGCTCGTAATCGCACGAAACGCACACGCGTATCGGACGCGCATCCGGGCATCAATGTAAGCCTCGGTCGTAAAAGTGCGACTCGCGACGATCACAGACGAGCCGCCAACCGGCGTAAATTTATCAGCTCGCGCGCATTTGCTCGTCCACGAATTTCGCTGAGTGGTCGCGCATTTGGCCGGCTCGTCGGCGTCTCGTAAAACGTCTCGGCGACTAAATTACGGCGCTTCCTAAACGGCGCGTTGCTTTCATATCGTCTCGGAAATACGACGAAAAATATCGCACGGGAGCAGGTAAGACCTGAGAAGCGGCGTGTGTGGTCGAGATCTTCAGAAGAAATCTAGTACTCGACTTTAATTTTCTTGAATAAGTATAAACAAAAAAAATAATAAACAATTGTTCGCACACGTAAGATCGTAAATGTTTAAGAATCACAGAAATATTTCTATCTAACAGCAGTATGTGCATGCATAGCTCGCTCTCGAATGCGACGAGCAAAAAAGAAAAAACGATTTCGACAGTTTCGTACACGCTTCCATGAATTATTTACAGCAGTGCGCGTGTGTCGCGCCGGGCAGACGGTTTGTCTTCGAAATTCTGTTCACGAAGCGCGCGAGTGTGGGAGTGCTCGTAATTACTTTGACGTGGTCTCATCAACATAATATGTATATATATAATGTCACATATTAACGTATTAAATAAAGATTAGAAAACTGTCGGACTTTCTAGTCGGTTGTTGTCGTATACAAAGCTATTACCGTTTAATCTGTTGCAAAAAAAGACTTTACGGTAAGCTGCTGGAGATGCGAAGACTTTACTGTTTGATCAAGTACACGGTGCGTACCGCAAGAGATTTGGTCATCGCAATAATTGAAGATTTCTTGAGAATTTCTTGAGGATAATTTTCTCATGCTCTGAGAAAATTATTCTCGAATAAACTACTCAAATATATTGCGAATACTTATGAAGAAAGCTATTCCGAAAATGACGGTGGACCGTTTCAGCGTCATCCAATCGATGGCTGCCATCTCGTTCCTATCTCGTTTCGCGGCTCTTGCAGTAATCGAGAGTCATCGAGATTGTCGATGGACCGCTCCATCGTTTAAATGCTAATACAGGCCTAATTTATCGGCCTATGATTCTGCCAAGCAACCTCGCGTCAGTGCTATTTACACGTCGATTCTACGTGGAACTTTCGTAATTGAAAGAAAGCCGCCGACCGGGACCACCGTGTTAGCCGCGGCTATAAAACTCGAAATATACGAGGACGGCGAGCTTTTTTGGGTAGACGCGTCTAGGAGGGCGAACGATCGAGAGATGAACCGCGCTAGTCTTACCTGAGCGGTTGATAAAGGCGTGCTCGTGACTGCGCGCCTTTCACGCGTCATAATAAGGAGACCGGGACTCGACGCATTATTCACAAATTATTGTCGCTACGAAACTACCCAAGGTACAAATAGCTGTAAACGTCCACGAAAATGGAAACGCGTAGATAAAGAAATTTATTAAATGTTCCGAGATCGCGCGTTTTCTTTGAACACCACGTCGGAATCCAGCGCTGGTATTTTTGAAGTTAAAATAGGCTCTTTTACGATGCGATTAATCAAACGCAATGCAATTTGTAACACATAAATAATTGAGTTGAAATCTCGAAAACCATGAGACGTACAAAAGGACGCGCGATATTTTTTTTCTGTCTCCCTAAACAGTGTGTAAATTTTTTATACAATTAAAATAATAATTAGCTACGATATACACATTATTATTTTTGTTCGCGCGTTTCAGACAAAATCGATTTAACCGGTTTTTATATTTGCTAAGTTTCCTTTTAATTTTGTTACCGAGTAATTTTGTTAAGAACTTCGTCATCGTTATTATTATTATTATTATCTCAGAGCTTTCGGATATCAGATCGAAATTGAATAGTGCATCAGAGAGTTAATCAACCTGTCCGGCTTAGTCATCCTTTGACCGCTACCGCATACGCTCTCTTCCATCCCGGGCAAATTGGTTTTGTTTAGCCGAGTAGTTCCGCGCGGGCCTCACGACGGAGGGAAGGTGGAAAGGATTAACGAGAACAAAGTGAACAAATACGCGTAGCAGTGAAGAATACATCGTTAATAAATAAGAGCTCCTCGTGACTACCAACCTACTCGGCACCATCGCCACGAGGCAACTCCGTCTATATGCTAATGCACAGCTTCCGACACACGTTTTGCGTTTTCCGTGCTTGATCCGCTTCCGTACGTGGTTCCAGCATGGTTCTAATAAACGATAAGATTATAGCATCCGAGTTTGGAATTTACACTGCGAATAAGCAAATTAATAACAAGTGCATCTGTACGAAATTTTTCTAGTCGCTTTATCAGTATTTTAATTATTGCGGACACAATTTCGGGTTATTCGTAGGTCGCCGTAACATTTGAGACATAAAAGTTTTTCTGCAAATATGAAATATGTCTGAGTCTCGGAAGAGCGTAAAAGCGATGCGAGCGCAGTCGTCTGACGGGGTAAAAACTCATAAACGATGATAAAACCTGCGTCTTCGCGTTTTTTAACGAGGCGAGAATGTCCTCGCTCTTAAGGTCAGCGTCTCGTCGAATTAAAAGCGGTTCGCGGTTCGAGCCGACACGGCAAACGACTAGCCGGGCGATAGATCGGACACTCCGGCGCTAATTGGCTGCGGAATTTTATGTACCACTAAATTACTCTATGCAAATGCGGCCGCTTCCGTCGTTCCCCAACAAGGGCATTCTGGAAGTGCGCCCGTGCGCGCGCGCGACTCGCCCCTTGAGAGATTTACGCCGCCCTCATTATCTTAATGAAGACGTAACGCTTGAAAAACAAGTCGCGATTTTTGTCGGAAACTGATCGCGCCGGCGTCGTCGTTAGTTACCGAGCTTCTCGTCCCGCATGACGCGTTTCTTCCACCTTTAAGATTCATGAGAACCAAAATGGAATGAAGCTGCTCACATCGCAGAGTGCGGAAGGTCGGGAAGAACACCGCGAGATGTTACACCATCTCTTTGTAAATAACTTATAACTAATCAACGTAATGTCCGCTTAATTTTCAACACCGGCGGAACCGCTGGATTTATGAGAGCTAATGAATTGATCGTTCTCTCTGATTTTTTCTCTTTCCCTTCGCTTCATCAACTCTCATCGTTCACGAAGTTTGATGTTCTCTTTGATTCGGAATTAAAAACGCATTATTTTTTTTTTCTTACGCTATCGACTGATTAATGAATCGACCGAGACAGAGATTTGTCGAAATATGCTAACGAGAAAATTGTTCCACGATACACATTCGATTTGCATCTTTCCACTTTACCCGGAAATCATCAGATCCGAGGGTGATTTGAAATTTGTCGAAGAAGAATCGCGAATAGAAAAAAACCTGATGCCGTCGGGAAGAGCAAAAAAAAAAAAAAAAATAGCTGAATAAATTTGGATAGCTCCCTGTTTTGGCCTCGAGCCACGGTTACCCGACGCAAACGCGCTCGGACGTACGATCGGCTCTTTCGTAACGCGGCGCACGAAGAAGGGAAGAAAAGAATAAGGCTGAAAAGGGCGGCGGGTAAAAGGTATATAGACGAGCCGCGCTCCCTTACGATGGATTTAATTAAAAAACATAATTTAGCAGGCAGAGGATAACAGGTAGCTTGGCTCCGGTGGGAACTAACGGATTCCGTCACAGCGCGGCACTCTTCGGCGCCGGCCTGCGGTCACTCATGAATAAGATTATTAATCCCGTTTTACAGAAAATCTTTCCTCTTCTTCGCACAGCTGTTCGTTGCTCTTCCCACGATTCCTAATACTCGCCATTTTTGCACGTGTTACTTATTTTTATTAATAAGTATAATTATACATAAACACCCATAACTACACACTCTTTCTTTTAAAGCAATATAACTCGGTCTCTTTTCGTTTTTATCTGATTGTTAGAACTACCGATGGCGTTTTTAGATGTTTTTTACGCGTGTCGTGAAAAATTTGCGAGTTTGCTCGTCTCTTCGAACTTGCAGAATTCGAGCGGGCCAGCCATCGCTCTTCGTTAATGATCGCAGTTGCTGATGCTACGCGCGATACGCCCGTCCGCGCGGTCAGCACGGCCGGGTAAGTTGATCGCCACTGAGTGGATCTCGGAGTCGCTCAGATGGGCCGAGTTAAAAATCCATTTGTTGGGGACGCGCGGTGGTCAGTGTCGCGCGCGAGATTAAAAGTGAGATACCGACAGGCAAGAAAAGGCAGCGCCATTTTGTCGAAAGGAGGACCGACGACCTCGCGGCTAGCTTCTCTCCCGCGTATAATAGCAGTTATGTTGGGTGCGAATGTACAATTTCGTTTCATCGCTACTGGTCGATCGACGGCTGCGTCCTTTTTGCGAAGCCGGAGAAACAAAGCGGAAGAAAATCCAGGTGCCGGGTCGCAGAGATTTTCGCTATCGAAGAGAAAAAATGTAACGCGTATTGTTTGAAATTGTTGACACTATGTATTTTGAGACTATTTTTTACGTAATTTAAAAATTGACGTTCTAGCGCATTTACATCACTAGCGCAATGTATAGAATGTGCAGAATATTTTTTATATGCGAAAATCATGTGAATAGTGCACACACTATCTACACAAATAACTTTATAAATGCAACGAGGTTATTCAGATAACAGACTTTGCAACCAGCTGGAGAATAAGTAATTTTCAACTTGGAATATTTTCTGAGTATGTAACCTATAAATTCCTACTACTGTCAATTGAATTCTTATTACTCGATCATAGATCTGCATATTAATAAATATGTTAAGCAGCGTTTTGAATAAAGCAAGCAATGAAAGAGAGAGAGAGAGAGAGAGAGAGCTGCAATACGACGTAAGAAATAATGTAGGAAACGACTATATCGTAGTCGACGGTTAGACCGATAACGAGAAAGACGAGCGAGGCAAAGAGAACGTTTTTATAATCGCTGCAATTACTTGTGAGGCCGAAGAAGTCGGGCGTACATATAATGTACGTATATAAGTCCTAAGCGCGCAACAGTTCTAAGAGGCACCACGTCTTATCGGGACACTGGCTGCGTGCCGGCGCGGTTGCATGCGGAGGCTGATAAACAAATAATTAGCATTCAAAGTAACCCGCATTCGCACTATCGCCGACATCGCGAACAGAACGCACACTCGCCTAACCCTTCGCGCGTTGACGTGTACATACACACCCGAAGACCCGGCCGGTTAACATGCAACGGCATTCGTGCTAGCCGCTAAAAATTTTATCCGACCGGTACTCCCAGGCCGGGTAATTAGCGCGATGGTATGGAAATCACGATCAACATTTTTGTTCGATCTAGGCGCAACTTTCTTTTTCATGTAACGTCTGTTTATAAGAATGTTGAGATGATAAAAAGAAAACGTCCGATTACAAAATTACTTCAGAAAATAAAGCATATGCGCTATTTTAAATTATAATCCAACGGCATGTACCGTATCTGCGACATTTTACAATTTGCATGGTAATTGTTACGTTGTGTATTTTATGAATGATTATTCTCTTAATTCCTTCCTCTCGTAACACGTAAATAAATGTGTTGTGATAAGTACGAAATGAATTACCTACATCTTTAATTAGACTCTTTCCTTGTACATAATACTTCAGAATGTACACATAATACAGACTAACGTCAACTTTCATTTATAAATGTACAAAGCCAGTATTGTAATCGATTTAATTTCGTTCTTCGACATTATACCAAATTATTCTTTTATCAAAATGTAGAAATCGAAAATACGTAACATTCGACTCTCTTGGTGAGATGGTCAATATCACCGGTTAAGTTAAGGGCTGCTCAATGCAGGTGGATCCAATCAGAAAGTCGACCATGTCGGCTCGGCAGGTGCTTGGAGATTGCGGTCAATGGCTTTTGAAAACGACCGACACTTTTTGCACATAAAGCAGAAAAAATCATCGACTAATTTTGCACGACGCTCCATTACGGAGCACGCAGCAACCTTTTTTTTTTGCAGTTCTCCGTTTTTCATTTAATTGTCTCTGCTCGACTAATTTGACGACGACGGTGTGACGATAACACACGGGAAGTAAATTTTTTTTGAAATCTTACGTATTGCAATCTTTCTCTTTTTGTATTTTGTACTGAGAACAATCTAAATTATAATAAAAACGTACGCGCGCAAATAATATTTATAATAGAAAAGAATTTGATAAGAGACTAACTATTCGCGTTAGCGATGATTATAACTTTTTTAAATCTTTTTGAAATATTTCTTAATAAAATTATATAAAATAAAAAAAAATCATTCTTGCACATAAAAGAAAAGATCATCCGTCAAAACGAATTCAATGTCTTTGTTAGTGTGCACGCATGAGGTAGCGATCGTCGACGCGTACAACTCGCCTGACGTGTGAAAGAGGGTATTTTCCTCAGCAGAAAGGGGAATGAAAGTTTGACACGGCCGTCGGATGCGGTTCGCCGCGAAGCTCGACCAGTAGACACCCCACGGTTTGTTGCTTCGCACCCTCGCTCTTGTCAGGTCTTTTACCTCCCTCGCGTTCAGCTGTCATGCGACTCGTGCTCGAACGAATGCCGGTATCTCTGCTTAATTTTCCGCCGACTAGCGGCGTTGAGCCTTGAGTGTCGAGCGCTCGATCTCGTTAACAATCTGACGCGGCAATCGATATTTCCTGCCACAAGATTCCTAGGATCTTCGCCAGGCTCGAAAAGCAATCGGCGCGAATGAGTTCTCAGAAAAAGATTCGAATTGGCGTAGGTAGAACGAAGCGAGACAGGCCGAGGATTCTCTGTTTTAATTTATGCGCGGCTCGGGACATTATTAGTCCTAGCTGACTACGAAGGGCGTGACGTCACGCGGCTAAAACAAAGGATCCCGGTGCCCATTTCACGTCGGCTTCCTTTCAACCGTGCCGACAGAAGAGCGCGAGGGACCAGGTCAGGTCGATGCTAGTGCCGGTGCCGAGTGTGGTTCGATACTTTTCACGCTTCGTCAGCCCTGTACCGCGCATTTCTTATTTCAAAGATCTGTCTGCTCAATCGCGTAACTTGATTAAAACTTGTAGCACAGATATATCTCGTTACAAGGCAAGCGCTGACGATTTCCGAGACGAAAAATCAAAAGAATATAACGTGAGACGTGCTGCAAAAGCGTGCATCTACTCGTAGAATTTCGCGATGGAGACTAGAGGGGGTCGATCGAGGGACGTCGTTGTCTCCGCAAGCCACTGTCATATTGTCCCGACGGATCGATACGTGGCCTGCCTACAACCTGCACTCATCGAGCTTGAAGAGGGCGTGGCTCGTACACCGGCAGAGAGACACTCAACCCCGTTGCGATCTCCGCTAACCTTCCGCCGTCTCCCTCTCTCGACGTAAAAGCGGGAGAGACAATTTCGCCCTTTCGACCCTCCGCGCGTCAACGAGCGCTCTCATTCGTCGAAAGAGAATCGTAACGGGGAGCAATCGCACGGCAATCGTTCGGAAATTTTGCGGAACAATGACTTTTGCTTGATAGTTTCTTATATTTTATCAGAAAAATAAAATTTATGGACGGTAATTGAGTCTTTCTTAAGATGTGTGATATAGTCGCACGATATAATCCACGATTTTTTAGGACTTAATTACTTAGTTTGTATTATTTGCGTTAAATTTAAGCACTAAATCACGTAGATTTCGTAATGGCGCTTCGCACAAACGAGTACATTTTAAATGATGACCGTGTACAGCAATACGTCATGTTACCGGGAAGAAATATGACCAGAATATTTGTTGTGCACGTTGATGAATGATTGGGCCAACGGGAAATAGAACTCCGGATCCTTTCTCGAAAGATAGATCAAGCACGGAGTGCTCGCGACTCTTCTCTGCGTTCTTTCTCTTTCTTTTCTCCGTTCTTGTTCTCTCCTCGTCCCATCTTGGAAAGGTGCGCGCGTTCGTTGTCTTTCGCCGATGTTGTTGGCGCAAGGTTGAATCCACGTGGGGGCGTGTCGCCTCGATGGCGCCGGCTGCTAATGGCCGCGCGGCCCTCCAGACCTTAATTTCCTGCCGCTTCCGCGGACCCTCTCGCTTTTACCTCTCCGCGTCCAAATCCGCTCCGGGGTCTCTTCTCTTCAGCCTCCGGTCCTTCAGTAGCCGCAGCACTCTCCTTGTCCTTTCACCCCCGCGAGCAATTTGCATGGAACTGCTTTTGATGAAGTTCGTTATCTGAAGTTTCAACCTGCTCCCCTGTCGCTCGCTCTAATTTTTATAGTCCGCTCACAAATTCAGTTCTCTCTAATTTTTCGTGCGCGACCGAATATGAGTTCCGTAAATTTTAGAAGAATTGTAAAATTAAAAAACCTGCCATAAAATTTCAACTTTGCCGTCATTAGATTTATTTAATTTATTTGGCTTCTATATATACGGCTTATAGTATTATTCGTATTTCTTAGGAAAAGTTTAATATTGAAAAAGATCTTGCGATAGCTAATCAATACTTAGAAAATGAATCTTGATATCTTATACACTTGATTCTATGCCGTAGCATTTTTTTTTTTGGTGTTATTTCGGATTTCTTAATATAGCGCGAAAACGTCAGGTCTTTTTGATTCGAGAACAATTTGCATGAGAAACCGATCTAGGGTAAAGCAACCTTGGACTACGCGGATCTCATTACTTTCAGCGACTAATTTTCGATCTCTTCTAGGATAGGAGCGGCAATTTAGTGTCATTATATGCCCTTAGGGGAAGACTTTTCTCTTTCTTCCTCTTGAGCCCGGGCTAAAGGTTCTTTTTAGATCGATTTAGACGCAGCAGCGATTATAGGCGTCCATCGATCGCCAGATTTCGATATTATCAAGCGCGCTAGCATGAAAAAAGTATCCCGATGGCTCTGTGAATCGATACGCGCGATACATAATTCGCTCCGGCGTTGTTATTACCGATTTGCGTAATCGTGCCGACGAGATTGCTCCATAACGAGCGCTTCCGATGTTAAAAATTTTTAAAAAGACTGGTAATGCGCGCGCGAACATAGTTAGCACATTGTAAATTGACGATAGAGATCATGCAATTCTACACTTGTTCTTTATCAATATATTTTAATACACATTTCATAATAAAAAAGTTGAACTTGAATATATTTTTGCACGATAAAATTATAATTCTAAATTTATGATTTTATTGAAAAATTAGCGCTTTTTTAAAAGTTTAAACTTCTTTTTTATATCTTTAATTCTTTAGTACGTGTTTGTAAAAAGACTCATACATAAAATGTCTTTATACGATTAATAAATAATCTGTTATCCTACATACTTATTACAGAAGTATTGAAAGCTAAGCGTAAATTTTATCGTATTGTTACAGGATCATCCGGGGTTACGGGGTACGCCGTTGGCCATGCTAGCGGCGCAATGTAATAAGCTCAGCAGCAAGAGCCCGCCACCCCTAGCCGACGCAGCTGTGGGAAAAGGTTTCCACCCTTGGAAGAAAAGTCCACAGAGCAGCGGCAGTTCGCCACAGCACACCGGCGGCGGCGGCGGAGGAGGAGGTGGTGGAGGAGGTGGAAACGGCGGGTGTACAACGACAGGAGTTAGCCAGAGACCGGCAGCGACAAGTAGCGCCGGTAGCACGACCGGCGGTTACGCTAGGGCAGTGACGTCCTGCGCTTCAACTGCGCCACAATACGGCAGTGAGTTGTACTTTCCCGGAACGGCGAGCGCTCAGCCAGCCGGCGATCCACATCATCATCAGAGCAGTCTTCTGGGGAAGGTCGAGGGCACGACTCTAGGCTCAGTATACAGCAGGCATCCATATGAGTCGTGGCCGTTCAACGCGATGCCGGGCGCGACGCACGGCGGTATTAAAGCGAGCGACGCCGGTTGGTGGGATGTACACGGAGCGGCGACCGCCGGCGGTTGGCTGGACGTAGGTAGTACAGTTGGAGTTGGCGTCCACGCGCAAATGGCAAATTATTCGGCCGATTACTCCACGAGCCTAGCACTAGCCGGTAATCACCTCCTAACTACGGCAACAACGGCCGGTCACAATCTCCTACAAGACACATACAAATCGATGTTACCAGGCGGACCGCCTGGATTCGGACTTCATCATCACGCGGCCGCGACGGCCGGTGCCGGTGCCGGTGCCGGCAGTCCTCAAGGCAGCGGTGGCGGAGTCGGTGTCGGGGGCGCCGGCGTAGGCCAAGCACCCTCGCCACGCTCGCAAAGACGCTACACGGGACGTGCAACCTGTGATTGCCCTAACTGTCAAGAAGCCGAGAGACTCGGTCCCGCAGGCGTGCACCTCAGGAAGAAGAACATCCATAGCTGTCATATACCCGGTTGCGGCAAGGTCTACGGGAAAACGTCACATCTGAAGGCCCACTTACGGTGGCACACTGGTGAGCGACCGTTTGTTTGCAACTGGCTTTTCTGTGGCAAGCGGTTCACACGTTCGGATGAGTTGCAGCGGCACCTTCGAACCCACACCGGCGAAAAGAGATTCGCCTGCCCGGTCTGCAACAAGCGGTTCATGCGCAGCGACCATCTCGCGAAGCACGTCAAGACCCACAGCAGCAGCAGCAGCAGCAGCGGCAGCAAGGGCAAGGGGGGAGCGGGGAGCTCGTCGGCCGAGTCCTGCTCCGACAGCGAGGACAACGGGAGTCAGCAGAGTCCCACTTCCAGCTCGGTGCCGCAGCCACAGCCGCCGCAGCAGCCGGCAGCACAGGCCCAGCAGCAACAACAGCAGCTGGCAGTGGCGGCGGCGGCGGCGGCGGCAGCGGCGGCGGCGGTGGCGGCGGGCCAGGACACCAGCAACACCACATCCCCACAGACCACCACCACCCTCGGCCATCAGCCGACAACACCCATGACTCCAATACAGATGACCCCGCCGCCCCTGACCCCACACCATCCCCACCACCCGCATCTCCCACCTCTAATGCACCATCCTCATCATCACGCAACCTCCGTACCGGCGGCCCACCACCCGCACGCGGGGATGAGCATGCACTGAGTCCGGTGGGGCCCGGAGTCGGTGCCTGCAGTACCGCTGCCGCAACGGCCCTGGGCTCCCCCCTATCCTACCCCCTCAACCTGAATCTCATGCAGAATCACGCGACCATTAATTCATCTGCGCCCCATCATCATCATCAGCAACACCAAAATCACCAAAATCACCATCACCATCATCATCACCATCATCCTCACCAAACGCACCAGCAACAACATTCGCGGCAAAATAACTCCTACTCTGTGCAACAAAATCCTGGCACGCCGGGGACCGCTCAGACTCCCTCACCCTCGTCCCCTGCGCCTGTACATAGTCTCTAAGCGATTACGAGCGCACTCGCGTCCAACAACCGGTCACGATCCACCGCACGTCCGTCCGCTGCGTTGATACACGCGCAAGCACGAATAATACATACACTTAGACACGAGAGCATACACAGAGATACACACGAATCTGGCTCCCCGTCCTGGAATACGGAAATGGTCACGTAATACACATACGCACGCGGATATTTCAGAATTTTTTTATTTGTACATATACTTTTATTTGTACAATATATATATATATATATATATATATACACATATATATATACATAGTGTATGAAAGAGAAGAGAGAAAGAAAGAGGAGAGAGAAAGAGAGAGAGAGAGAGAGAAACATATAGTAAGCGGTGTAATGTAAAAAAAATAATTCATATAAATATATAAATATATATAAAAGTAAATATATAAATATATAAAAATATATATATATATATACATAATGCACTGTCGCGTTGTACAATACACCGACAAAACACTTCGCGCTCTACCGATTCTTCTCTTCTGTTGAATCTTGTGGAAGACGAAAAACGGAATATGTAAGAGAATTACAGAAAGAGGATACCCGTGGAGTATGGACATGGACAGGTTCCAAACGATTTCGTACGACACAGGGCCTTTGAACGTTGTCTAACAAAAAAGTGATTTTCTTTGGTGAATTCACAATTTGTTAATTACGTTTGGAACTTGGACTTATAAACAATCACTCATATCAGCTCACCCTTCGGATGTAGTGTCGCACTATTATCAATGAATTATTATTATTATTAATTAATTATTAATTATTATAATTATTATTAACTTCTTATTACTGTATTATTATAAAAATTATAAATTCCTTTTAAAGTGAAAAGAGAGAAAAAGAAAATAAATAATGCTTTTTGAATAATGGAGACTATTCGATTATACTTTCACCCAGCTTTCTGCGTCCCGATATATTGCTGACTTAATTAGAAACCTATCAAATCACAATCCATATGTTTCCATTAACTTTTATCGATTTTTGCTTTTGCTACTATTCATTAGTAAACAATAACCGGCACAGAGATCAACTAATATAAAACTAACATCGTTTTTTCTCTGTCTAATTTTCCATTGTGCACAAATTGTTCATGCATTTTTAAGACAGATCCGCTCGATGCTTGACGACTATTAACGAATATGTACGAGCAAGTCACGTCGCTTCTAAAAGTATTTTGTAAGTATATTTCGATAATTGCAACATTCATAGACCAAAAAAATATTTTCAACAAGGAATTAGCGTGATGGTGCACTCACTGATCTGACAATAAGTATCTTATGAATAAGAGCGACGAAGCACGAGCGGGACACGAGTTCTTGGGACAATAATATCGCACGGGCCGTTAAATCCCAGATCCTGCCAACCGTGAAATGTCCCGTCATAACATCAAGCCTTCCCCACTCGATCGCTACTCAATGGCACTTTATTTCACGGCTCCTCAGGATTTTATTCCAACTTTTGCGCGTGGCGTGTTTTATTCGCGAATCTGTCGGATTGAGCGGTGTCGGGCATCTCTTGATACAGTCTCGCAAGTGCAAAGGAAATGCGCCCGATACGTGCTTTAGCTCTCGATCTTATTAGCGAGAATGACTCGGCTCGCTCCTCTCGAGCCTAAACAGCGGAGTAGCCGCGTCACGCGATCATTACGGACTCCCTGTGTAAAAGTCGATTCTCCCAAGCATTCCACCAGTCGGTCGTAATTGATTATAACATGTGCAATATTCTTCAAACAATGACAGCCAAGGCAATCATTCGTGACAATTTTTTTAAATTCGAATTAATAAAGTAATCACAAATAATCATCGTCTCTTATTCAAATGAAAAATATTCTTTATAAAGAACAGCGCAAAAACAACTTAATTTAAAATGCAAATTTTACTCTTCTAAGATTTGTAAAATTAATTTCAACGTAAATACGAGAAGCAGCGTTGAGACACCCGACTGACAGCGACACCGCGGTAAACAATTTTTAAGCACGGCGCCATAAACTGGATCAATATGGCAGAGATTACGAAATAAGATCGTTATGCAAAGCAGTCGGAGAGGGTCGCGCCGGGGGGGTTGCGTCGCAGCAATTCGCGGGGGGTGCGGTTAAGGTCTAGAGGCAAGCGTGCAAGCTCAGGGGATGGCTTTTTCGGTGATTTAACCGAGGAGGGTGAACGTTTGTTATTCAATTTGCAACCCCCTCGGTACCAGCCACTGCTCACCCTCTACCCACAGATCATCGCGCCTTTACGACCATAGCCGTACGTTCCTAATGCAGGAAGCGTTTCTCCTCGTTCGAGATATGGCGATTGCTGGGTATTCTAATTCCGTTCGACATTACTCTTCCGCATTTATGTAACTACTTTATTCCCTGTCTTATTCTTTGCTTTCAGACGGTTAACAATGAAAATTATACATTGATTGGGTTTTGCACTAGACTAAATTTGTGTTGTAACTGTTCTTACTTTTGTGCGTGTATGTGTGTAAAAGCGCAAACTTAAGATGCAATTTGATAAGTATGAAATTATTGCTGTATAAAATAATATATATAAAATAATATGAACATTTATTCTTTTTGCTCTAATACAGATATATATATATATATATATCTCGTTGCACTAATTAATTCAAAAAATAGTACGTAGATATTATCACTATTCAATTTACTCGCGCACAAATTTATATATGTATATGTGCATATACACGTGTGCGCAGCAATAAATTAAAGGGAAGAATTTCTTCCAGAGATACACACGCGCGCGTCTGTATCGCAGCTTGTGAGTGAATAATTAGGCGCATGCTAGTGTCACGTCCGAGATCGTTCTCAAGAGAGGCTCGGGGTCATTAGATCCGTCTGTTCTTTCGAACGTGTTGCGATAATAAAGGTCGCACACCGTCGCTCGACAAAGACACCGCTGTGCGATTAATTTCACGGTGGTGCGCCCCATCGCGATACAATTGAAACGAATAGAACGGCGGGAGCGTTTTATGAAGCCGACGACGGAACGACACTTTGCTCGCAAGCATCGCTCGGATCGCTCGTGAACTATAAATGAACTACAAAAAGCAGTGATATAGATTGCAGATTGCACGTGCAAAAAAAAAAAAAATCAAAATGCATTATGTGAACGATGTAGTAAAAGCGTGTTAGCGTCGCAATACGTTTTACGTTATACTTACTTTCTCGAAAATCGTAAGTATACAATATGCCGTCGGAGAAACTTTGTTTTGAAAATTACAATAGAGGTGATGATTCCTTTTTTCATTCATCAATTCAATGACTGAATAATAAATCAAGTCAATCGGTTCTCCCGAACGAAACAAACTAGCGAATGATGAAGGTAAAATACTAAAGAGAGAAAGGACAACTGAATAGTACTTTGAAATCCCACACTCGGTCGGCAAAGCTTTGTGAAAAAAATGCGGACACAAAAGAGCCCGAAAGGTTTCACCGTTCTCGCCCTCTCGAGGTCTGTTAACAAATCTCATAATCCTAACGACTCGACTTTGGCTAGGGATACTGTGGTTTCGTATTTACAAAAGCGACACCGCCTCTTTTTCAAGCCTACCGCAAACTCGAGCTCCCGAGCAAGTAGGAAAAAGCGATACATCTTCTTTCAGAATAGGAAAAATAAGGTTAACATATTATCTTTGCATAACAAACTCTTAGACTCTTCAGACCAAAACGCGGAAACTTTCCAATCAGAACTACTTAGAACTCTCTGCATATTTCATAACAAACTCTTGGTCTCGCGAAAGAGAAGAGCGGGAACTCGCCAATAAGAACTTCTTAGAATTCGCAAACAAAAAACATTTTCATCTTTGGAATTTAGAAAATTGCTCGTAATAACATTTTCAAATGTCGAGTAATCCTTTCCGAAACTACAGAGAACTTTTAGTTTCTTCAAAATAAAAGAAAAACTCTCAGAAAATTAATGTGACGGTGATGCTACACGCGCAATTTTCAACAATGTAAGTAGGTAGATGTACATTATTTGTTTTTAGATAGTTTTGATTTCGCGTATCAGCTAGTGTAACGTCACGATACATTTTTCTTAGATTGTGTGAGAATCCTATCTCGTGGCTAAAACAACAAATAGAATCGGTTTATCGAACGCGCGAACAGATTAGTATGCTGATCCCGAATCGGTTGTAAAGCCGACAAAAGACTAGAGGGAACTAACGAAGCTATGGTTAGATCCACGGTTTATGGACATATGGTTAACACAGTTATATGTAGTTTGCGGGAAAAGCTGGAGCACACACATGCGTGTGGTCAGTACTTCAAAGCCGCGCTAGTTTCAGACGCGCGCGTCACACACGTGCTTGAACGAGAAAAGCACGCGAGTCTTATTACAAAGTGCCGCGCACTCGAAAAAGCGTAGCATGATCGGGAGAGAAGTCGACGTGTCTGTAAAATTAATTTGAACCTACATGGAAATCTGAGGTCTTTTGAGGACCGCAAATTTTATTATCGGCGTGTGATTGATTACACAACGATGTTTGGTGTGATTAAAAAATTCTTCGTTTTATTGATACTTATTTCGAAAACAATTTTATATTTTTCAAAATTCTATTAGCGTGTTAATTTAGAGATGGTTTAATTTATATTCAGAAAACTATCTAGAACATATTATAAAATCACAGTTTTTTTTATAGAAATATTTTTCTCGACTAGCGATCGCGAAAATTAGACAAGTAATGCCATGCGACACGCGATCGATCAATACGATCTCGTGTTCGACACTGTCGAACAGCCGAGTCTAATGGGCAAAACAACACCGAGCATTCTGACGCTGCCATAACGAGCGTCTCGACCGGCCAACGCCGGACAGAAGCAATCGTGTAACGCAAAGCTGATAATATTACCATCCGATTCGAGTTAATTGCTCGTCGTTAGAGATCATTAAAGTATCTGGTTGGTTCACGCGACACTCGTTGAGGGACCTCGGGAACGCCGCGGTATTCCTCCGTGCCGACTAACGAATCACGTTGCTGCCGCAATCGTCTCGTTACACAAGCTTACCTTAATTGAAACGAACGGCCGCGACTAATTATCGCGGCCGCTGTTCGTTTTTTATATATATTTGTTATTCGCAATTGACACACCCGACTAATACAATTTTTAATCGCACGGAATAACTTAAGTAACAGTAACTGTATAATTAAGATAAATAAGCAAGAGAAAGCAATCTGTGTTTATCAGTGATGTTTTTGATTATACTTATGTTTCAAAAATAACAGGTAAGTTTTACAATCAGATGATAATAAAATTTAGCGCGATAAAAAATACACGTCGTTCACATCGAGAAAAAAAATCGCAATTCAAATACACCAACGTTCTCGTACACTTACAATATGACGAGAGATAAAGGAACCTTCAATCATTTCTCTCGACGATAATTCAAACGCCAAGCGTTCATCCCGGACGAGAGTTCACGAACGAACGCCACAGTAGCTAGAGATTCGTAGCTATCAGCCGATAATTTCATGGCACATCGAATAGGTATGTCGAGAATGGATGGAAATTAGTCGACATGGCTGTCGAGTTCCCGAGTTAATTGATACATCCGCGCGCGGTGAGGAATACACACAACCCCGATTCGCACACACATCGCAGCCGCGTTATATACAGCGGCGACCCCGTTGCATTCCGAGTTTCTCCGAGTCCCGCGTGATTTAACGGCTTCGCTTCCTGGCGATCTAGTTAACGCGCGTACGCGTGCATCGGCAGACGATGCACCAGCGCAGAGTTTGCACAGAGTACGCGTGGAAGACGGACGAACGTGTCCTTCTCTCTCTCTTTCTCTTTATCTTTTTTTTTTCTCTCCCCGTCCGTCTCTCTCTCGCGGAACTCTACGGGCAATCGCGCAGTGACTAATATCCTTCCGACCGTATTTTTATCTTGCTATGAGCGAATGGTCGCCCCTCGACAGCAAGAAATCCACCATGACAACGGATGTGCCAAATAGATGGCAACATCTAGAGGGAACGCATGGCTATCTTCGACGCCGCGTTCGGGAACAGACGGCTTTTTTAGGACCGTGATGATTGTGTCAATCGCGGAAAAGTGTTACATTGATCATGGAAAACTATTGACCGCCCGTAAAAAAAAAAAAAAAAAAAAAAAATCAATATTATTTTTTTAACTGTAATAAATACACACACACATATATAAAGACGCGATCGAGACATTATCACAGAATAAAAAACAAATAATGAATCATGCTTGTCAGTGCGATTAAATGTTTTGTTCTTGGAACCCTCGTGTTTTACACTTACTTCCATAACCCCTATCTCGTTACCTCATTGTTGCCGAGCGTTAAAAAATGTATAAGAAAGCCATGGGAAGAATAACGATTCCAACCGAGCAATGACGAGAGTTTCTTTACTCTTTCTCGTGCGTTGACGCGCGTTATCGATTCTTTACTGAACGACAAAACAAGCGTAAGGTTAAAGTGAATTTTAAATATAAAAAGTAATAAGAAGTGAAAAGCGTTTAAATGCTCGACGGGAAGGATCTAAATTTATGCTGACGGTTTATATGTGTCACCTAACCAAAGTCGTTCCACCAACACAGGTCAGACACGTATTCCAGTCCGACTTTTGTACGAGGTGTTAATTGGCTTCTCGTGAAGCGATCATTTGTCAGATTCATAAGGCAGACGAAGCCGAGCCAGTTGGTTCCGTCCACGAAACGATTTATGACAGCCCGGTCGGTCATGCGACGCAGCCGGAAGTCCGCGGTGCTCTTTGTTCCTCCGTGCCTTCTTATAGTACCACCTCAAACTCATTTATCGCATTTACATTCTCTAGCCTGTTCCTCGCCCACTCGTCACGTCTAGATTATTGAATTAGATATACAGCGGAATTGAATTGATTTTCGCCAGTCATCGCACGATTCACGACGGTCCTGCATGCACGGGCGCGCGGAGAAACAGGATAGCGACGAGAAGAACAGAAAGAAAACGGCGCAACGGAAAGAAAAAGGACGAATAATTTTGAACAGAAGAGACGGAAACATGAGCGAAACAATATCTAGTTTAGGAGTCATTGTTTTGGACTCGTTTAAATATACAATAAATATTGTGGCAGCAAATCTACACGGAAAAAAAAGTTTTGAATAGCAAAGAACTTGCTAGACCAACTTAAAATGTCGACGAAAAATATTACGTGAAAATATTATGGCGAGGAGCGTGTGTTAACGCAATCAAAGGAAGCTTACACATCGTAAAGAAAACGACACGAGATCTTTCCAACAGCACGCGCGATACAAATTTCTTGCGCACACGTGTCGCAAAAGATTAGAGGGAACGCCGCTCTCTCTCGTCCGTCTCGGAGGTTCCCTTATTATCCGCGTGCTTATATTCCGTGCCGTAACGTCCATCCGTTGTTATGCGCGTCCCGTCTATCAGGATCGATCGCTGTTCTCTGCCGGTGGGCGTTTGTTCGACGAAGGAGGTCTCCGAGATTGACGCGCGCCGGTCGACCTGGCGATGTACAACGCTTCGGATTTATTCAATGACGACGATCGTTAAGGGTTCCACGAGAAGTGGGTGGGGCAGGGTCAAGGGGGTCGCGGCCCCTTCCGATATCCGACGCCAGACACGTGCTCCATTCCGGCACGGCTCGACGCCAAGAATCCAAAGTGCGACCCGCGGCATGATTAGCGACGCGCGAACGAGCTGCTGCTCGTCATTAACGTCCATCGCGTTACGCTCTATAAATCGCGCCGATGACAAGCGCAGGCGGTGATTAGATGCGCGTCGAACACGTTTTTCTTCTTGCGCTAATAATAATAAGAACGTTATCACGTCCGTATTAGATATCAAACAAGAAAACAGTCTCGCGTTAAGTTTTTGAGAGAACTAAGTTTAGCAGCTAAATTGCGTCTTCAGAGCGGCGACATGTTAAAGTCGTACGTCATATTTCCGTAAGCGTAGCTGTCGTTTTAAGCAGCATTCGTTTTTAACGTGTGTTTGCTGTGTCGCCTCCGGAAATTGTCAAATGTCGTGCGAGAAGGGTCGCAGTTTTTTTGACTCTTTATCACGGGAAAGCATATGTGTGTGTGTGTGTGTGTGTCCGGAGAGACGTATAATACATACATCTTCCCACCGATACTTTTTAATGTAGATGAATATTATTGTACTAATGCGACTAATGATTTTTTTCGAAAGAGAGAAGAAGCTTCATCGAGTCACATGTGCGAACGAACTTCTTCCTTCGTCGCGCACGATATATGTAAGTACGTTCCTTTGCTTCCACAAACAGAAGACCAATTTCTGCACGCGCCGACCGCCCGCAGCTCCTATTAAATATCGTTCGAAGGAAGGTAGGAGGTAATAACACGAACGGAACAAAAACCGCGTGTGTGAATCCACACGAGAGGTGTTACGCCTTCTCTCGTGTGAGAGCCACAAACCCGGGGAAATTAAAAGCCCCCGTCTTACGAGTCCACGCGCGAGTGATCTCATTGATCGTTAATTAACGACCAAGATCGTAGAACAATCACGATAATAATTGCGCGTGTCGGTACAATGAGAAGTCGCGACGCGACAATATAAAATTCCCCCGGGGGCTCGCTCTCTAGAGGAGCGTGACAGGGGGCGTGCACCGTTTCAGAAATTCGTCTTTCGGCCACCGCGGTCTTTCTCTTTCACGTGAAAAATGCCAGATGTTTCGCATGTGGCCGGCCGGTCGGCGTAACGTGCAATGCCGTGTTGTTCCGCTTCTGTCATGGCAATGCCTTATTCATACTTGTGCGCGAATTCAGATCACTCCGAGACCGGTAACACATCGCTACACGATAACGACGAAGATAGAGAGAGAGAAAGAGAAAGAGAGAGAGAGAGAGAGAGAGAGAGAGAGAGAGAGAGAAGAGGAGAGAGAAGAGGAAAGACTGGTATAGTCTCTTTTCTTCCGTAATCGAGCGCGAAAGATTTTGTACTCTCGTGTCTTCCAGAGAGAAAGGAATATGAAGATCCTGTTACACGAACGCTCGATTTTCAAGAGCAACGCCGATCCACGTACGGGCAATTGAGTTCGACGTCAAAAAAAGATGTAAAGTCAAGACCCTCGAACACGCAGAGTCAAACGATTTGCACTTTAAAACGCGTCGCTTAATTCAACGTTATCGTCTCATTAACGCCGATCATTAGCGTATTTTCTGCCAATAGGCGCGGCACTAATTACGAGCGTTACGCTACAAAGCCAGCGTAACGCCGCAAAAATCCGTCAGCGTAAGACAACACACGGTAGCGCGCAGCCTCAAGGTGTGGCACGGCTCGCTCTCATTGTTTAGCAATTAAAAGCGCTCCTCTTTGTACGCCGCCACCTGCCGCTTTGTTTTCGTTTCGCCACGAAATGCACACGTCCGAGCGCGCATTTCGCGGCTCACTGGACACGTCGCGTCGGATCAGCTTTACGGTAATTCAAAAGAACGCGAAGATCGGTTGACTCTCATCTTCGCCTGTCACAAATAATAATATTTGCTTTCCATCATTTAGTCGCAAATTATCGTCACAAACGTGAAATTTTTCGGGAATATTTCTCAGCTGTTCTTCTTTCGGATTTTATTCAACATTTCTGTAGCAAATATTTCACTAAATTAAACAAAAAAAAACTCATAATGCGTAAGTTGTATTTAATTGCGATATCACTTTCGTGTTTGCCGCGCGCGCGCTTATTACTCCGGAGATCCTTAGATGTACCGCGGACGCCACTCTCGTAACGATACCGTTCATTTCTCTAACTGGATTAGCGGTCGATTTCCATTTCGCGGCACGGACGAGGGCAATTGCCCGTTAAGCTCGCACCATATCGAGGCTTGACGCTATATCTCCGGCTTTTGCACGTACGGGTTATATCCTGAAATTCCGCGTAAAAGGGCTCGATGGATTACGCCAAAAAGGTGTCGGCCAATTGAACGCCGCGCGTTCGCGCTCGCTTTAATGACGGTAATTTACAGCAGTAGGCGCGCACTCGCACTTTCCGACTTCGTGGAAAGCCGCGTTTCAATTTTCTCCTCGTTTCGCAACTCAGACAAGGAGAAAAATCGCGCGAATGCGTGCACGCACGAGCGCGCGCGCGCATTTATAACGAATTTTCTTAACCGTGCGGCAAAGTATTTCAGAAAACAAGAATTTGTTAATAAATTCGCTCGTTTCTACCGCGCGTGAACGTTAAAAGTTACATTTTGTTAAAATAACAAGGTGTGTGCGATCATTCGGATTTGAAAATGCGTCAGTCGCACTCACTTTCCAGTAATATTCAGCGAACAGCCCTGTGATCTCGTACAATCAGTTTAATCGGGCGTGTTGTGTTTTTGCGCGTGGTTTCGCAACGTATTTCTCACTTCCGGCGCGGCAAACTGACGGGGTCACGGAGCGTAGGCCGACGAATGATAGGCTTTCCCGCGGTCAGCGACGGGGATCCGTCGTTTCGTCGTTGTACATACATCCGCGGAGAATCGTACGAAGCCGCACGAGAACAAGGAAGTGACGTACGAGAAAAATCGATGATTATAATT
Organism: Pseudomyrmex flavicornis; assembly: GCA_014825475.1. Classification (NCBI taxonomy): domain Eukaryota; kingdom Metazoa; phylum Arthropoda; class Insecta; order Hymenoptera; family Formicidae; genus Pseudomyrmex; species Pseudomyrmex flavicornis. The sequence goes on from QVNW01000087.1 coordinate 89,784, forward strand.
AGCGGTCGATATACCGGAACCAGGGAATAGCCTGATTACGGTAATCAGTCGCACGCAGTCGCACGCGGAATGATTCACGGTAGCGCAGGAAGCCGGGAGAGACGACAGCGCGGAGGGAGCGCAGCGGGGAGAAAAAGAGAGAGAAAGAGAGAGAATCGCGAAAGAGCAACGGAGGACGTCATACCGCGAGCGATAGAGCGAGACAGCGGAAGTGAAGAGGAGAGGAAAATGCGAGGAACCGCGAAGGGAAGAGGATGGCCACCGGTTTACCGGCGGTACGCATGCACGTGCACAACTCTTTCCGTGAGCGACTATTATTATATACCGTATATAGAGGCGGGACACACAAAAGAGGTTCCATATGGCGACTCGCGGACTAATGTATGTCATTAGACGCATTACTCTATGATAATTAAACGTCTATGTACCCAGCATTGTTACGCTCGTAGCCCGTGCGGAATTACCAGAATGACACGTTGCGTTACAATACTTCGGATGTTGTGAACGATTCGCCCGCACGGTTACGTACACGCTGATTGCGCGCTCCTCGCTGATAGGCGAAGGGTGAGCGACGCGGGGACGAGGAACACCGCGAGAAAACGCCGCGAATTCGGTCTTCCCGAGACGAGGAAATCGTCGGAAGTCGCGTCTTCTTCGTTGGAAGATCCCGTCGTCCCGTCTGCTCGTTCGCAATATTATACGGAGGAAGAAGACATTTCACAGAATTTTCCGTGTCTTGAAGATATTCGCAGAACGATTTACGCAAAACACTCAAAATATAATTGCAGTCTTTTTTTCGAAAACACGCATTTTCCCTCCTGTCTCTGTGTAAGTGCAATAAGATTCGATTTTATGCTTCGATTATTATCGCAATATGAAAAACGATAATTTTACGAGACAAAAATAAACGATGTTCTGTGCGAACTTAAAGTTTCCTGAAAAATGTTCGTCACTCAAGAGTCCAGACAGCAGGATACGAGCGCGACTTTACGTGTGTCACGATTCTCTTTTGCATCAGCTGAATTCGAGATCAGAATTGGGTCAGGTCATTGCGGCCTAAGATGCGTCTTGTAGTCTGATAATCGCGATCCGTCTCGTCTCGCGTCTTGCGGTTTGGTGCGCGTGTTTCGCTGGTGCGAGAAGACACAGTTGTCGCATCCTTCTCCTTCGAGCCGGGAACGTCACGTAACAGACAAAAATATCAATGCCGAGCAACGGTACGACTTTCGGCGGTTCGCGTGAGTTTAGGTGGAGCGTACAGACCGCTAAAGGCTTTGTCGCTTATTCTTGAGCAACTTGACCGACGTGCACGCATCCGCGACCGCACGTCGCATCTGTTATTGTCGCGTGGTTTCCAAAGACGATTGATTCTTTCACGATAGACGACAATTATCCTCGCAAATGTCGCTGGCGCAACAAAAGCAAACGCCGCGTTTGTTTGTCTTTATTTTTTCGACGAGCGAATTATCGAATCGAATTAGGCGACAACAATAGTTTAATTCGTTCAAAACAACGTGACGGGAATGTAAAATATACATCGATAAAAAAGAAAAGAATCAAACAAAGTGCGCATTTGCAATCCGGCAACACACCGCGCATCATTATTTCCCTCAATTTTAACTTTATTATTTTCTATATTTTTTTTTCTTTATACACAACAGGGCGCATCTGCCATGGGGTGAGTACGTATTAGGGCACGTAGATCTGGGCGTGACCGATGGTGTCGTTTCCTACGTGGCATTGTCCCAAGACGGGACGCACCTGGGAGTGAACCTACCACGCCTCTCCCGGCCGCGACGTACGAGGTTCCCGCGGATGCACCCTCGCGTACATACGCACAATCCGACGATGTGTATTCATACGAGCGCCACACCACCCCGTACATACGCGCGTACTCCCCATTCCCCCCTTCTCTCTCTCTCTCTCTCTCTCTCTCTCTCTCTTTCCTCCCGCTTGTGCAGAGCGGGATCTTGTCCTGAACGTGCAGATTCGGCGCTCGAGCGCGACGTTTCGCGCGTGTGACATACGGGACGACGAGAACGGCACCGGAGGACACAATGCGAAGCCGTCATTACGCGTCTATGAGTATTGTTCCGCGATACGTGTACGCGCCGTGGGACAATGGCAGGATTTGTTACTACGTTCTCTTAGTGTGTGTCGCCTATTTTACGCCCTTGTAAGAAATATGTTTTCTTACAAAAAGCTTTTATACAGAAATAATTCGCGCGCGTAATTAAACCACAAGTTCACAATTATACAAAAAAATTCGGAAAATTTTTGTAACTATCAATATCTGCAAAATTTTAAGAGATAAATACACAGTTTTTTTTTGAATATTTTATACTAATTAACACAGTCTTGTGTTACAACAACAAGATATTATTTAAACACATACATCTTTACGAATGGAATCCTTGCTTTCGCGGGAGTCGAGAAAGTTCTCACGTTAAAGCACGCTCGTACAACGGGTACGCGTGTAAGCGCTGCCCGAATACGCCCGGGGGCGGCTGGGGCGTTGGCGATTCCGCCCCCAGGTGGGTCAGGGTGGTACCGGCATATCTCACGCTCCCATAACGTAAGTACAATCGGCCACGAAGACGAAAATTCCGACCGCGTCACCGTTGCCATTAATTAATTACGTCATTCATTTATGCGGAGAAGAGCGCGTATGGGTACGCGTAACGTTGATAAAGACAGCGGAAACTGTTGAATGCCGTTATACTAAATATATTCTGTGATAATGTAATACTTTCTAAGAAAAGCGGAAGAAGTACTTCGATATGTGTATAGTTTTTTTATTTTTTTATCACAACACTATCAAAGGGTTCGAAACGCGTCAGATGGTAAAAGACGCGCAAGAACATAACGCAATTTCCGCGTAACAACAATGCCCGTTCTCGATATCGCGTGCAACATGTCCGTGCACCACCAACTCGATGTTACGCCGGAATTACCTTCTCGACGCATCTCCCTCCTTCCCCCGGCCATTCCGGCTTCTCGCACGTTTTGCATCTCGCGGGAAGGTTTTTTGTTCAGTACACGGCCGAACAATGAGTAACTGTAGTTCCCGGCTGGCGAAGTGGCAACCACGACGACAGCAACAGATGGAGAAATGCGGCTGTCAATGTCTTCGAAAGTGCGCCTCCTGAATACGTGTCCTACATATGCCCGAGAAGGGAATAATAGCGAGCGGCTTCGAGAGGATATGCGTGCGACCGCAGATAGTCTCGTTCGTTCTCGCGAATTTCTCCTTCCGGCTCCGTGGCGTATCGCTTTGTCTCGTACACGCGCGCGCGCGCGAAGAGTAATAATAATAAGCGCGCGCAATTGATAACCTGATAGCGCAACTTGTTTGATACGCCGTTCGTACACGATCGTATCGAGACATTAGCGGGATAAAATATCGTGTGCTCTCTCGCGCGGATAAGAAACTGTTCAACCGTTGAACAAAGTGTCACAACACGCCATCAGTCTCGTCCGTTCACGAGAAGCAATATTTCACAAAAAGCGAGACGTGAACCGCGGTGCAACACCCGCGATGCACAAGTACATGCACGTGCTGCGCGCGGTTTAACAAGCGGATTATACACCTCGGTGTGTTTACTGGGCGAGAGCGATAATAGATGACAAATATTGGCAGATGCTCGATCGCGCTTCTGCGCGCGACCGGCCCTCTCTTTCTCTCCGTCGCCTAAACACATTCTCTAGGGCCATCCTTTATTGCCGGGTACGGGATGCCGAGGGGCTCAGTGGCGCGCACCCCAAAATAGAGAACCGGCGTTTTTCCGTGGTTTCTTTCGCGGCATTGTCGAATCTCGGCACCGTTGTGCCATCGTCCCGCAGCGAGTCGCAATGCATAAATCAAGCTGTATCGGTGCGAAAGCGAGCGACAATGTTCGACTTCGGATGCCCCCGGGGCATCGCTGTCGACCCTCAAAGGCGAGCATGGATTCTTAACCGCGCGGCGCTTTTTCGTGGCGCAGAAGCAACCCCACAATATGGCTCGATGACAAATGGTAGCCGGTGGCCCCGCCGTTTTGGCCGACCTAGAAAACCTATATGTCATTTACGTGATGGTCACCGTTGTTACGTCGAATGGGAAAGAGAGCCACGCACGCCGACGACAAGAGAGAAATCGTTCACATAACCGAAACTCAAAATGGAACTCCTTTCACCTTGTATTGGGCCGAAGTGTTCGGCTCCGCGCTTTAGTACGAAACAGAGAATTCTCGAATTCGATCCGAAAGGCACCCGCGCGACGCTGAGAACGACAACGTAAATTTGGAAACTTATTGCCACCGACGAAACGATATTCGACTGTTTTGGAAAGACGTACACAAGTGGCTGCCTTCATCTATTTTCGCGGTAGAGATAGATTCGTGATTTACGAGCACGACGCATAAAGATTATACATTTATATACATATGAGAAGAAAGGAAATCTTTCAAATATTGTGGGAACAAAATGTGCACGTTGTGTAGGGAGAACTCAAGAATGTATTTTTCTCGATTTGTTCGATGTAAGGAAGACGCGGCGGCTCGAGAAGACGCGTCTCTGAAAATAAACCAATCGTGAGGAGAAAACGATTTCAGAGGGAACAGAATTCGGCGCATCGTCTTGAGCAAGTGTCACTCGCGTGAAGAACCGCTCGCAAGAGTTACGAGTACACGAAGCGATAAAGTTCGCCCTCGGTAACGCCTCGCGGTGAAACGACAGGATTCTGTCGACGGTTAGCTTGTTTTATGGTCTCGCGGCCGCGTCAGAAGGAAGTCCGTTCTTCTTTCTGGTCCATCTGCGCTTTATGGTCCTTTAAGAAATTTCGTTTAGCACGATGGATCGCTCTATTATAGCGCGCGCGAGAAGAAAACTCAATATGGCGCGATTCGAGAAAATATTGGACAGCTTCGGATCTTTAGTACAATAAAATTAATTGTCAATATAAAACTACAATTTACGATTAAAAAAATGTAAATCGAATAAACGTAAGTTTCCGAAATAAATTAACCTGACACCTAATGGTTTATGAATTTATCTTTATCGATATTTTTCACATTTTTGTATAATAAAAAAAAGAAATTATTTCTCTATAAAAAACCACGAGAAGCAAGTCTCTTTATCATCTTAAGAAATAATGCTTCACGCATGACATTAAAAGTTCGTAACGTGTATCACAAATCGTTCGGGTTATTCGTGTAATTTCTATTATTTCTTTGCTCTCACGGAAAGCGCATCCGATTTGACGACGATGGGCGTCGTCGCCTGAGGATGCACTGCTCAGAGTTCAGGTGTCAAACGGCTCAGCAACGAGACGTTGCGTCGCCTCCGCGTTAGATACGATGGATAGGGAGAATTTTTGGCGATCCGAGAACGAGGTTTATGGCCTCGTTGTTGGTCCGGGCCCAAGAAGAAACCGAAGAAGACTGCTTCTGTCGACGGAGGAGTGAAGGGAGGGACCGCGAGAGGTGCCTGCGACAAGCATGTGCTCTGGGCGTGGAGCTCGCGAAAGAGATATACTGCCTAGCTCGAGTATTTATGGCATATCCGCGCTTCGTCCGATATATATTTACAACGGGTCCAGCGTGGAATGCGCGGGCAAACCGAATAATTGTTTCTGGAAGTGCGAACAGCGCGCGCTTATTAACGCGCGCTGACTGTCGCGCGCTCAAAAAAAAGCGTAAATTATAGTTCACACTGAAGAAGAGAGTAAACGCGTTTCGCTCGACAATTTCTGCCACATATAGAATACTTGTTTTTAAATCAACATTACTCCGATTTAAATGCACATTGAGATGTTTTCTAAAGACAAAATATGCAGAAATATGACGATTCTATCATTACGTGTACGTAATTTGTATTTGCGCGCAATCGATGAATTGTCAAAACCTCGCTCCATATAATCCCGCGTCCCTATTTTCCTCCAAAAGAACGACGGATTTAAGAGAGCCAATAAAAAGACTTCCAGTCGATCGAGAGAGCCAATTAGTATCGAATGTCGTAGATCGCAGTGTCTGCTAACATCTCGCGCGTCTCTCACAATGAGGCGCAACCTGTATGACTTGCTGGGATAAAAAAAGAATCATCCATTCATCTATCGACGCAGAACGCTAATGGTTCGATCTCGGTCCCATTCAAGACGAACGGTTGGGATTCCAATTCTTACGGAGGGATAAACTACTTCGAGATGTCGTGGTTGTGCGGCACACAATCGATGATTCTTTTCTTCTTCGTTTTTTTCTTTTTTTTTTTTTTTTGAAAAATAGGAGCTTGTGAGTATCAGATTACGAGTTTTGTGTTATATTAGAAAAATATCAACTTAATTTCCCAAAAAACTTTCTAATTGATCAAAAATATTCGAAGTAAATGTGAACAAACTTTTAATAAAAGACAAATTTTTTTCAAGCATTACTCTTTTATCTCTGAAACTCCTGTTTGATTTTTAAGTAGAAAGTAACAAGTCAACGATCACGCTCTCGTCACAAGATGCTCGTCTCTCATCTATAGAAGAATATAAAAATATCAAATATCAAACTACGCCGACAGAAACATCGTAGGGCGCTCGCGATTCTGCCACGGTCGTTCTTTTTTTTTCTTTTTTTTTTTTCGATAAGTACTGGTACTATTTTCACTTTATGACTACCCCGTGGGCATTATTTATCGTGGGGTATAGACGTAAGAGAGAAGACCACCCTTGGGATTTGGATAGTCTGCAGATTTGCTCGGTCAATAAATATCATTCGTTCCGATACTCGAGCCTAAAGGGCCCCTCGGGCTCTGCGTCTGAGATCTGTGTAACTAACCCGAAGGGCTGCTTAGAATCATGTGTTTGCTCTGTTTCCTACGTAGATTCCGCTCTTTGCCCTCTGTTCTCTCGGCCTCTTCAGGCTGCTGATAATTATCGTTAATGTATTTGTTTCTGTAAAAAAAAAAAAACATCTACAGCCCGCCACGGAACGTGTGATGTTAAGTATAAGCGACAAATCTTAATAAACAAGCGGCGATCCGTTGATGCGTCTCGTTATCGCGTCGCATAAATTTAAATGCATTAGAGTGCTATGTCAAAAAAATTTCAGCTTACGATCAAATCGCATCCCGTTCCGGGATTTTAACCCATACTTTATATCGAAAGTTAACACGTACTTTATATCGAGACACGGTAGCGTACAACGTTCACGGACGTGCCAAGTACGACGTTCGCTTTCGCAGCTCGGCTCTGTATATCGCTTGAGCGCGTTAACGAGGATCGTTTTATCGACGATTAACCCTCACCCTGACTGACCCCTGGCCCGGTGTTTGCGGGCCTCTTTCGGAAATTGGTTCGTCGTTCTTGCCAATTTCCGTAGATTGCTACTCCCACCACATCGCCTATCTCCACCACTACCTTATTCCAAGTTTTCGTTCCAAGATCCGAGCAAGACCGTCGTTGGCCGCAAATTGTGTACATTTGCCGGCCAACTATTTATCTTTATAGCCTGCTCGAAAGACGAGAACGCGATATCTGCTAGATTTTCTATTGTTTACAATCCTTGAAAAGTTTCGCGAGTCGTTAGCTTAATATTTTATGTTCATAAATTTTCTCGCTTTATTTACAGAGAAAAGCGCATTAAATACTTACAATGTTAAAATCTCTACGTTACTTTTAATAGCAATTATTTATATTTTTCAATGCGTTTCCTCCATTTCCTTTTCAAAGCGCAATCAATCACAATACAAACGACTCATCCGCGTACTTAGTAGTTACAGCTTCCTTCCTGTTAGCGCGGTATTAAAGTATCGTACATTTTCGACACGCGACCGATTTGTCAGAGAGTTTCAATGATGTGTCCTCCTATATCTACGGTGAATGGAATCGAGCGACGCGCGGAAGAAGGCGATGGGCAGAAGGGACGAATCCGGAGAACGCGTGACACCCCAATCGTCAACCCCTCTCTATATGGATGTATTAGTTTTACGGTCACACACAGCATCGTGTAGTGGTCGGGCCTGGAGCAAACAGGAAATAGTTTGGAAACACTCGAGGGAACCCGAACCCGACGTCGAGTGTCCAGTTTATCGTCGACAATTTTCGAGAAGTATATCCACACCAAACGTCTTGCGGAATTCCGAGTACGGCCCTGGGCAATGTCGGCCGCCGCGCTCATTCGATCTCTAATGATAAAACGAGTTTCCGACGGTCTCTCTTAAACGTCCGTATGACCCTTCTGTCCTCGGCAGTCGTTAGGTTCGATCGTTGCAAGCGAAGAATGTTTTCGATCAGCCCGCAAGAGTTATGAGAAAATGGATTCACAAAGCGATCCATTAAAACTTCAGAGCTCGCTTGGTATTCGCGCATTACTCTGCCTCAAAATGGCGCTCACTCTCCTTAAGTATGTTTTATATCATCAATATTGCAATTCAAACGTGTATACACGCGCATTTATTTGATTTTGCTAATAATAACATTTAGTTTCTAGTGATGTTTTCTCTTATACTACTATAATTTCTGCCGTTCGTCATCAAATAATTTATCGATTCATATTCAGATTGTATTCCGAAGTTCAATTTATCTCCCACGAACATTCTTCAGCGCGATCGGGCAGGTAAAATTGTACAAGCGAATGAGAAGTCGACGTAAAGATCACCGGTCGGTCTCTCACGGATGACCTTAATGTATATTGCGCTCTGAGTATCTCCAGAACCGAAAACGTAATTTCGGCCGGATGGACCACACCGAGGGCTGGGTCGTTGTCCCCGCGATTAACATTCTCCGAGCGATTGCACCCACAGCAACGCGCAGGCAATTTCTTTTCTGGAACGGCCGACACCGGCCACTCGTTTCGTGGTTTCCCCTAAGTTGTTCAGCCAGCGTCAGATGGCAGCACTTGTCGATAGAAGCTTGTTCGTGACGAGAATACAACACGAAGAACGAGAAAAGACACGATTTTTAGTCGACACTTAGAATATGATCATTTGTCAAGTTACTCCATTACGCGAGGAACTTTCTCAAAATTTTTGCAATTTATTGACTCTCTTTCTGAAAATCTTATAAATCCTTTAATATTCTCGGACAACTTGAATTTTCCTTCTCTGAAAGTTTTTTCAAGAAAAGTGTCTTTCTTCGTTCTTCGAAATTTGTTGTCGGTATTACATGCCGATTCACTTGAGGAGTTTGCGGCGTGTCCCAGCGTATCCACGCGACTCTCAAAGGCATCCACACGAACACGAGGCCAAGCCTGTAATTCATGCGATGAGGCCGCCCGATCGCAACGACACTCGGCAACAAAAATCTCGGCGCGATTCAAGAACGACCGCTGCCGCCGCCGTCGTGACGGCGGAACGTTTGATAGATCTCTTCTCCGCGTCCGCCCTTGCACAATTTTCCCTACCTCTTTGAGATAAGCGACTTTTCGATCCGCTTGTTTCTCTACCACGCGATTCAGAAATATATTCTCCTGTCTATCTATTGTCAACGTTTATAATCCATATAATTCAGCAAAATTGCTAACGTTATTTTCATGAAAATACATTTATTACACAATCATCTAAATTCTTTTTATAAAAAATTCTCATGTACGCGCAATTGATTGTACATATACAAAAGAGCATGAGAAAAAAATTATAATAAAAAACAAAAACTAAAAGATCAAAAGACTCGCGACGTTTTGAAGAACGGACAATACGAGATGTGTGTTCACGACGAGGAACCGCGCCGTGTCGACGGCACGTCGCGCGAAATGATGAGCGGCAATGGCAAATAAATCGCCACGCTCGCGTCACGTTCCAATCCGTGGCGAGGCGAAGCAGCGGCAAGATGAGGCGAGACAGGCCGCTTGCGAAAGCTTATGATGCTCTCGTACTCGAATCGGCCTCGTTCCTTTGATGTCCGCCGCGCCGATCGCCACGTTCCGGTGACATCGCGCGGCCATTCCACTCGCGATAACGCCACGAGAATCAATTATGACAATATCGCTCGCAAGAAATCGAATCGACTTAGCATAAATGATTAGAAGTTTCCGAGCGGCAATGTTTCCTGTTTTTTTTTCTGCGTTCGCATATGTTGCGTAAGCACGCGAATAATTGCGCACTGCCATTGCGTCCAATCAACAAGAACATTCCGATTTCTCGCGAATTTGAATTTTAATCTCTAAGGCAAACATCCAATAAGCATAAAGCTGAAATGTATCTCTTTGAAATTTCCTGTTGTAATAATTCCGACGGTAAAGCGCCTTTGGCAAAATGACGCGATAAAACCGAAACCACATAAAGTAACAGAACTACTAAACATCACTCGCGTGATGTCGCAGATGCGCAACCAACTGTGCGGCCGGTTTTCTACCGTCTCGCCATTGTAGAGTCTCTCGGTATGAAATTATTACCAAGTTATTATTACCCCGCTGGCGAATCTAATAAACAGTCCGTACTCTATCTCTAATTCATGTGATACGTACGTATCCGCCGGAACGACGAGAACGCTTGTCATTCTAGATATTGCGTCTCGTGGTTTTTTTTCGCGCTATTGCAAAATTGAAAGCAATCGCGGATTGATCGCGAGGAGAACATCTTTGCGTTTAGCAAACTGTTGAAGACAAAATTCACAAGTGTAACTTCGCACAGCTGTTGAATTATAATTTTTAAAAATATTTTTCCGTGTTGTAAATAATAATAAAAAAAAAAAAAAAAAAAAAAAAAAAAAAATTGCGATCGTGGAAATTTGTAACGGAGCGCGCGCGCATTTATAACGAGCGCATACTCGTAGTCGAAGGTGCGCTCACTGGGAGAAGGATTATACCGTGCGAGTTTATCGCACGGTAATAGCACGAACACGTAAATACAAGCGCGCCGATGCCTATGCAGGCGGATATAGGCAACATTTTTGGCATCTCGCCTCGATCCATGCCTTTACCTTAGGAGAGTGAGAGAGAGAGGGGAATTCGATATTTTTTTCATCTCCTCTTGTACAGCTTCTCGCGATCTGTAATCGTGTATGCAAATCGTCACAGAGCGGCAGGGTGAAGCAATCGTCCCGCAATCGTGCCTTATTAAGTCGTTCCGCTGATTTTCTGTGTTCGATCGACGGGAACCCGATTGGCGGAGGAAGCCTACCTTGACCCCGAAGCGCTGGGTCATCGAGATCATCCATGATGCGGAGCCACCGTGTTCGAGAGATTGCGCGCGATGCAAATTGAAGAAGGATCGCCCTGTGTGACGCCGCTAATTCAACCAACGCAACGCTACCGCAGAGAAGAACGCGTCTTCGTGAAATATTATAAGTTCTTATTATATATTATTTGAAGTGCTGTCTTTTTATTTCAAAGAATATCTCTTTTTTATCTCACACATGTATTGTATAAATTATATTTTTCAAGTAAAATTTATTAAAAGCAAATGCGTTACTAAAAGTTCGATAAAAAAAACGTTTCAATATTTATGTTGAATTTAAACTCGAATTAATAAATTCGCGAATCACATAAGAGATCTGCGTGTCGTTTAGGAATGCGATTCAACAAAATAATACACTGCTTCATACATTTCTCCGTAAGAAATTGTGGGAAGTATGACAAATGGAATTCGAAACGAGCGAAAGAATCGCGTATCATGCAGAAGAGCTAAATTGTTTCGTCGAATGCGCAAAATAATTTATTCCCCGATGTGTCACAGAGCACACGCACACCGTTTCCGGTTAACCCGCACATCCTTGCGTTCGCACCGTCCGTGGAAATCGACGGGATAAAAGTTGCGAAAAGACAACTTTAAAGAGATGACGCAGCGCGCTCGATACCCACGTAAGCACTACGTATTCCACTTTTACCGCGCGCAAGTTCTAATCATATGTACGACAGATCTATAGAAACTGTCTCCCGCGTTTTCTAACTTGTGTGAGGAAAATTACACCTAGTTTCTACGATCGGCGTTCTATCTGATTTTTGCAATAAATTCGCGCCGATAGACCTCATTTGCAGTCACGTTCGCTGCAATTTTATAAAATCGGACCGCACTTACGCTCTTACCGCAACAAGAAAATAGAGTAATCCGACTCTCTCGAACTTTATTTTCACTTTATCGTGTTCTTCGAAGAATATAAATTTCTATCGAAGAGTTAAGAATTTGAAACTCTTTTGTGAAAACAATTGCATAAAGAAACAAATTGTAAAGCTTTTGACGATTTGTCGCAGTGCAACAACGTAGCGATCGATGTCACGCTTCGCGGGTTTATCTCTTGTAGGTTTAGCCGCTTTCGCTTGCTTTTAGCAGCGAGTTTAGCCATGAATTAAAGCGCGCGGGGAGCGTATTGTGACAGCGCACCCTCCGACGTGGGAATTCTAAGGTAAAAGCGCTCATAAGGGGGATCCCTTGAATCCGGGGATGCCCCGGAGCTATCCCTCGTTGACAAATTCGTGAGACTGTGATGGATGTCACATTGGCATCTAGACGGGGAACGACACGCGATGATTGAACGCAAGTTCAATCGTCGTATTTTCAATCAAGTTGCTTGTTGCCGATTTGTCAGTGAGATAAAAGATCAGACAGAAATAATACTTGCCTCACCACCCTCGTTTATAAATTCTTAATTAAAACACTTCAACTGACACAAATACAAAGTAGATATCGAGTATCCGAAGAAAAAATCAATATAATATTTAAGTATACCGCTGCGGATATGTTGTGAATCTGTTTATTCAAATTTTTCTTAATCAATGTTTAAAATCGACGATATTGGCACTTTTAAGAGCCATGTCGAGTAACGTCACGCTTGAACCATTTGCGAAAAAAAAAACGAGGGCGAGAAAAAAACATTTCCTTTTATTAGCGATTCGAGAGAGAGCCGGCGAGTGGATCGGCGACACAGACGGAATGCGAGGAAAATTCTGCGTCTCTTCGCGCACGAGCCATCGCGCGGTCTGTCGGCGAACAGAGTGCAGAGCTCCAGCACGGCGCGAGAGACCATCGTCACTTTGATATGTAAATATCCTGCGCCGCAGGGTGTCTTGGAGCGTGTACCGGTACCGCATACGCACACGCGGCAACCGCTTATACAGATGTATATATGTGTGTGTGTGTATATATACAAGTATATATATGTGTATAAGTACATAGATATCCGCGTGGCCCGCGTTTTCGGCCCCGCTCGAAGAGAGCGCGCGCCGCCCGATGTGCATTTGCTTCATCGAACATGCCACAATGGAGCTGCGACTACGAAGGCAAATCCGGAGCGGGAAGGGAAGAGAAGGGAAACGCCCGATCGTTCTCGCTTCCTCGCCTCGCAACCAGGGGACATCCAATATTGCCGTTATCTCTATCCTACGTGCGTCAATATTAGCTCGGCTCGGAAGCTCTCTGATGTCGAACACTTTGCGCTCCGCTCACCATCCCGAAGGAAACCGCGCGGGAATCGAGCGCGGAAAGAGAAGAAGACATTTGAATCACGGAAATTTAAATAACGAGTCCGAGTGTCGAGGTTCGCACCTCACCCGCTATAACGCAATGTATATACTATTAAATCGCGAAGAATCACCCTTATCGCTCGTAGGAAGAAAACTCGCGGCGCGATTGCGGGTTCCTGTTACAAAATTGACGCGTGTAAGGTTGAAATTAGAACGAAAATGAAACCCCGGGCCTCAGAAATCGGTAGAGGTGGACGTTACTAGTCGAGACGGAGGCGGCAATTCTATTCCAGCGTGGCGGCGCTAAATAATTATCGTTTGCCGCGCCAGTACACGCACCGTGAGAAAGGATAAGTGCTCTAATGGCGTCGTATCGCCCGGCGATCTCGACGTAATCGCCGGCCGATCCTCTCCTTCGCGAGTTACAGCTCGAGTCACACCCTTTCCAAATGGAACTTGCTCGAAATGATAGCGGTTTGTGGGACGATCGTTGTCGTTGTCGTCGTCGTCGTCATCGTCTATCGTTGCATGCCAAGGAGCAATGTCATCGTCGGAAAACGTGAGCGGGTTTGATGCGAGAGAGACTCGCTGCACGCGGTGCGAGTTTCTCTCGGAAGTACGTAGCGTGTGCGGCGCACGCATGCAAGCCGCGCGTGTGCGCTCGTGTTGGTAGCCACGCATAATGGTGCCCGTTTAATGTTAACGACGCCATTTTCTGAATATGGATATCAACTGCCTTTGACTTCAGGCGCTCATGAATTTTCATACGCGTCCGGGGGTCTCTCCGCTAGCTCGTCCGCGCGCCATGAAAGCCGGTCGAGTCGCCGCTGCGACTGTCGCTATTTTTTTTTTTTTTTTTTTTTTTTTTTTCGGACTCGAAAAATGCCTAGATTACGAGTAAAGATTATAATTACTCACTTTCCCAAAGTGGTATTTTCGAACATACATTTATTAAATTTCTTTCTCTCTGTGTTTGGAATGCATTTTTAATCATAAATATAAGTACGTTTTTTTTAGTACGTTATTATTAGAAAATATTATTTCTTTTATAAATATCGCATTCTATTACAAGAATTCTTTCCTCTTTAGACAGATAAATAGGTATTTGCTATTTACATGTATAAAGACCATAAGCGTTTTACTGCGTTCATGGCTGCTATGCCATTTCGATCAAAGAAAATACGCGATAAACGAGCGCGAAATATCGCGAGGATGGCTAGCGCAGGAAAGCGTTTACCTGCAGAGTTAGCGTGACTTCGGTGACGTCAGCGGCAGGTAAGTTTTACCCCACCACGGAATGCGCTAGCTGCAGGTGAGCAGGCGTGGTCTGCTCTCGACCAATGGTATTCGCGGGGCAGGACGATACCTCAACAACCTGATAGCTCACCTGAGACGCGCGCACCTCTTCGATACGCTGCGATACGTCCGCGTTAACAGCCGACGCGACAAACGATTGGATCGCGAATTCCAACGTCACGCCGATTGCATCTCTCTCTCTTGCTATTTATAGCATTTATAACATATAAACATTGTTGGTCGGCAATGCGCAAAAGTGACATTGTCCGTTCGATTTATCTACAAAACGTGCTTGCTTTCAGCAGTTCATTATCGTTAGATTGGTAAAAGATACAAGTTATACAAATCTATATAGATATATATAATGGAAAAGTATCACTTTCAACACGTGTCATTACTTATTATGTAAACATGCAATCATTTGTCGGCTAAGAATGTATTCTCTGATGATCTTGTTAATTGCATTTTCTTAGAGCGGCACTCGAAAGTGACATCCTCACAGCGATGTCTGTTTAACAGATACGAGGCGTGACGTTGAAAACGTAATCTCGCGATTATAGACGTCTTAAATAATAATATAAATTAAAGAAATGGACCTCCTGAGAAGATAATTTCGCGGTAGCGTCCAATATTAGATACGGCTGGAGAGCGAGGATAGCAGCAGGACCTCCCAGCTGTCCTCCCACCGCGTGGAGATTACAATAATTACCATTCTTATTTGTCCTTCCCGCTAACCTCTCGCTATCCCTTGCTCTCTCGCTCCCTCAGCATCAATTACAGCCGACAAAGTCTCTCGCTTTAATCTCAAGATTAATCGCGGCCCTCAAACTGCGGGGCAATTGCAGTTTCGGCGCGTGGATATTCGCCACGGCTGTAAAATCTCTTTCTCTCTCTCTCTCTCTCTTTTTCTCTTTTTCTCTTGACGCCACAATTAACGCCGAGAACGTGGAATGTCTTCCTCGTCGCGGATTGAAAATATGTCGCGTATGTGAACTCGCGAGATCGCGCTCGCAATTCCGAATCAAAACAAAACCCACGTTTTTCACGTTTTATTGACTTGCGGAAGAGAAATTACACATGTGCAATTAGATCGAATGTGAAATTGTACTCTTCTGCTAAGTTGCAACAATTTTGTCTCTAATTTCCTCAATTTTCACATATTTATTTTTTTTATCAATTAAAACAATGAAAAAATTCTGTAAATTGTTACACTAACAGATGAATCTTTGTGCGAGTCGCGGTACAATTCGTAACGGAATATTATAATCGCATATGTATGTATAGATTATGTGTATAAAACTGTTCCTGAGAGTGTAACGGCGGCAACATCATTCGGACCCAAATGGGGAGACAATAAAGTTTGTATATGTAGCGCGACATCCCGCGTACAACGCGAAACCCGAGACACCCGTAATCATCGCGACGTTCGTCGTCGGACAGACGAACGGAAAGCGAACGTACCTCCCGGGACGATAATTCGTCGAAGGGGCACCCCGAGACCCCCGTGGTGCTCGACGGCGGGAGAGTTTGCCGGGTACGCCCCTGAAGGCGCAAGATCCAAGAGTGAGAGGGCACACGCGCCAGCACCCTTTGCCGCCGCGACGTTGCTTCCGCACCCGTAAGAGCGATTTCATTCGGGCGTCTTTCACGTTCGCTCTCCTCTCCCTCATCCTTCGCCACCCTTTTGTACGGGTGCTACAGCAGCGCGTTTTATCGCAGGTATATTGGGAGTAAGTCTGGGCGCCGAAAAGGAATCGCGAACCCGTTTTCACGTCAACGCCCACCGGAAGCAGCTGAATTCGACAACGCCCGGACGCGCTTTACCTTTTGAAGATGCAGGGGTGCGCAGATCCGATTACGAGAACGCAAAACGTACGTTGGGTGACCGTTTCAACTTGCGCTTTGTACACGCTCGATCCCGCACCGGACGTTCAAACGCGAACATTTTCACCGTTGTCGCGTCCGATCTTAAATAATGCTCTCTATTATTCAAGAACAAAATAGACAACACGATTGTAAAAAGAAAAATCATCGTTTTCTTCGAGCGTATTTTAATAAAAACGTACATTAATCATTTCAAATTAATCACGATTCCCAATTTTCTGTATTTAAAAACCTTTTCCGATTCCGTATACACACACACACACATATATGTTGAAGATTCCGTGGAGAATCTTAAAGAGCGTTGCTAACTTAAACTCCCGATGCCGTATCATGGAAAAAAAAAACGTTAAATCGAGAGTCGGAGCCTGTTACGAATTTAATAACACATCAGCTTTCATAATGAGTTGAGCAAACAGTAATCTCGCTCGGGCCCACGCTCCGCTTCCCAAATGAATCCAGATTTGGGTCCCGAAAGTGTCGGTGGGACAAAGGGAAATCCTTTGTGCTCGTTCTAGATATCCCTGTTGAACAGAGACCCCGCCCACATAGTCGTTATTACGATCTTTTTCTGCCTCTATCGGCCAGATGAACTTTCTGAAGGATCCGACAAAACCGCCGAAAATGAATTAGAGCGACAAGTTTTCCTAAAAAAAAAGAAAAAAAAGGGGAGAAATCTTTTGATCGCCGACCAAGACGACCAGCTAATCGCTCGTAATCAATATCAGTCGAGAAAGAGAGCGCTCTCTCAGACTTGTAAATTCTGAACTCTCGTTAATTTTCACGCTTCACTCCCCGCGCGCGCTTCTACATATTATCATCGTGTGTTCATGATCGCGAATATAACCGAAGAGTATCGCTACGTTAACAAGTAATTAAATTTCGAGGTTCGTTACGCGACCGCTTGAGCGCGAACTTGAGCTCGATCCCGCGAGTCTTTTCGTCAAAAGATATCGAAAGGCTAATGAACGAGCAGTCGTTAATTTTTGAGAAAGGATCGCATCAGAGCCGCCGTGAACTCGCGCGTATCCGAGCTTTACTTTTGTCCGTGTGTCTCGCAGAGAGACCTGGTGTATACGCGTTCGTCATCCCTGGTTTTTTGTCAGCGGAGTCAGCGACGGGTTGGCGTCGTCGTATTTCGGGGGGTCGGCGAGAGAGACGGCCGGTCCACGCCCCTGCCGCGATAATTCCAAACCCGGCTGTGATACGCGTGTGCTCACGAGAGCGACGGCGGAATAGCGCGCGTGTGCGGCGGCTACCAGGGGCCCCCGAAGAGGCTTCAACGGCAGCACACGCAGGGGCGTATCAAGGACGTACTCAGCTAACGCCCCCGTCGACCCCTAGGTGGTCCAGGGCGTCGCTGGGTGGTACTGGAGCTTTAATTCCGGATGAGTTCCCTGCCGCCGGCTTTATACAAATATGCCATTCACGCGACTCCTTATGCCATCATTTCGACTTGGATTATTCAGTCACTCTGACGCCTCTCGTTCCACACAACACGCCCTAAACTAGATATTAAAATCTAATTAAAGCTTATTTTGCGCGACAACGTACAATAACCGAATCTCTCGTCGTTTTGACATTTCTATAAAAGCTTGTTATATCTTTCGTCCCTTTAATATGCGATGCAAAAGTAGATGACAATGTGTTTTACGCTGTGCAAAACAAACGCGGTTATTCTGAACGGGCTCTGATCGTGCCGCCGCATCTTGTGACATAACATAAATTTCGATTAACGACCGCGGACCATGGCAGTCCGGTAGCTAAATCGCAGATCGCATAAACACACACGGCTCATTAGCCGCGGGAAGGTATAGGGTCGGTCGCCTTTTACAGACGAAGGTGGCGAGCAGCCACTGCTCTCTCGAAACGGCGAAAACATCTTCGGGTTTACGACGGGATATAAAACCTGCGCGGGACACATTCACGAGAAATACATTCTCTCTTCTCTCATTTGCCCGTGTTCATCTTCTTTCTTTTTTTTATTTTATTACGTGGACGCAATTTCCGTAGATCGACAGAGATTTTATCGTTTTCGACGCATTTCTATAGTTTACGATTGATGATCGCAATCGTATCAGCTGATAAAGTGAAAATTTCGCGAAGAGAAATCGAACGAGGAATGATAGGTGTAGTGTCGTAAAAAAATGTACTTTGAAAATAATATTATCACATTAAAAAAGTGAATGTTTTGTACAAATTTAAAAAAAATAGTAACATATGATATCAAAGAATTGTTCAAATAATATAAATTAGCTCAGTAATTAATAAATAACCAAATAACATCAAAATAAACTTTTAAATGTAATCAAAATCTTTTTAATATTCTTTTTGGTCTTATTCGATTATTAGTTCAAAGGGTTGTCTCTCAATGCTTGCGAGAACAAACAGTCGATTACGAGCAGACATAATTTCAGTACGGAACGAACGAATGTTAGCGGCTTTATCGTATATGTCGTTGACATATACGATATAGTCTGCTATTCTGAAAAGAAGTGATTGATGGGAAAACTGATAGGGTTTGAACTGTGTCGCGTAATTTAACGACAGTAATGACACGCTTACAACGCACATTGCGCGGAGGGATGTTTGCTTGCGCGACTCGAAAAAGTTTATTCTTAAATAATGGCGCGGCATACGGCAGACGTTGTGTTGCGCGCGTTTTCAGAGTTTCTTCTCGATTCGTGACAGAGAAACAATACACAAACGGGAAAAAGACTGTATTTAATATAATGAACGTTAATATACTAAATTAAAACTGATCTACTAAGAGCGCTCCGAAGTCATTTCAACACACGATGAAAACGTGCTCTCAACGTAATAAGTCGACTCTTTTTTGTTCTTGGCGGAAAATGATTCAAAATTAATTATCATGGAATCAGAGCATACCTAAGTATCAATCGCCTAAGTGGTTTTGATATACGCCGTACGTAAAACAAAGCAACGAATATATTCTCCGCTGAAGAGATTCTAATGTAATATGAAAGTAATATTGCAGTATTTTAAACTTTTACGCGCTTTCAAGTGGAATCTCTCTCTCTAATTTTCAATTAACTTTCTAAGCCTGTACATTAAAAAAAAAAAGAACTTTCAATTAAATATGAAATCAACTTTCAAAAATGCTTTTTTCAAAACTGAACTAAGTTAATTATTAAATTAATTATTAAATTAATGACTGTTTTAACTTATTGTAAAAGAACTATTGCAATTACTTAATTGCGTTATAAATTTTGATCGATACACGAGATTGTATAATTTATTGCAATTAACAGTGTCTTGTGTAAAATCATGACAATTCGTCTTAAGCGAATGTAATTAGTTTACATTTTATGCGGGATTGAACGACAAGAAGCTATACGTTCTACAGTAAAATTGCACAGTTTTACGTTTTCATCCGAAATCATCCCTTGCACGACATCAATTTGCGGATATCCCTCATACAACTGACACGCATTGCATCGGTAAACGAGTCGTTCCAGGCTGTCCGTCTCTCCGTGAGAGCGTGAATAATGCATTCGTACTATTCGTAGCCGTCTACCGGTACCGAACATCTACGATCGATATCAAGTCGAAACATGGAGACGTTCAGGTACGCTCGATTGCACGCTCGCTAAACCACATGTACTTGCGTACTCGAACTGCACGTACTCGAAAATTGTTCATTTTTCTGCCTGATTCTTCGTTTTGAAGGGGATGAAAAATGGAGACTGCGATCGGGAGAAAATCGAGACTGCTATTTGCAAAGTACTGTATCTCGTTTTTCGTAACACTTTTCTCTTGCGTAAAGAAAAGAAATGGCGCAATCGATCGGAAACGCCGTCTCAATCAATCGCGAAATTACGTATCGTTGATATAGCGACGTAATGGAGAAAACTCGCCGCCTCCGCGTCTTGTTTCACGCAAACAGGACGTAAATACGTCAGGAAAACAGCCGTGCAATTGAGCGTAATTCGCAATATAAGCGATGCGACATGTATCGGTGAAGATGAGACACCGAAAGTGACTCTCGTACACGCGACGTCACTGCGAATTCGTCTAATAATAAACGTCGGGAGATGCAAATATTGCGCGCGTCATGCTCGCATTTACGGAACTTGTTGTATATGCCGTGCACACACGTATAGTAACAACGACGACCCGAAGGGTTGTAATTAGTACGTATGCAGCAAGAAGGCGAGGGCGAGTCGGGACCGCGGAAATTACGCGCGTTGGCAATTAATTAAATAATGATATAATTGACCCAAAGGGTCGGGCAATTAGCTGATTGATACAAGAGCCCCGGAACGAAGGGAGGGTAAAGTGACAGGGAAGAGGATCGCGGAGAGAAAAGGGATTCGCGTACGAGGTGATGAGCAGGAGAGAAAGAAAGAGAGAGAGAGAAAGAGGCGGATGCGCGGAGCCAGAGGAAAATTGTTTCATAGAAGTTGCATGCCGCGCAAATGACGAGAGTAGGGCTGCAATTTATTTGCAATTTGCATTCGATTTGCTAGCGAGATTTATCGCGACCCGCAACGCAAATTGATCGAATTAAACAGACGGTAAGTAGAATTGTGCGCGCTTCAGGGTCATCCACGTCCGGGATATTCGTCCGCGGTTTTCGCGACGTTCCTCTGCGGTAACTGCGATATTAAACAGAAGAAAAGACTCTGATGACTCAAGCGTCTCTTCCGAGAACACTTGGCTCGATAAATAACACGATGTCGTTAATTAATATTCAAACAGTAATCCGTCGATCATAGCAGAACTCAATTACAAACATAATTCCAAAGTGCTGAAAATGCGTTAGAAAACCAGTCATTCACAGCCCGGAAAAACTTGTCGACCGTGTAAATGCAGATGTGATCGCGCCACGGAAGCCCCACGTTGTCGCTCCCACGAGCGACGTTCTTATCTCTTGTCGAACACGACTTGTAAAACGGAGCGATCGTATGTAAAATCTCTCTCTCTCGATAATTTCACGACACGATCGCGGTGTGAGACATCAACGCGATGTTTCGGGAAGATGTGGCCGGCGCCAACGAATCCTTTGATGCTCAGCCGCGCGGACGCTTTTTCAGGTAGCCACAGACGCATTAGTCACTCTTCTCGTTCTCTCCCCTCTCGGATGCTTCCCGGCGCAGGTATCTAAATGAGCTGCTCAGAATCGTTAATAGGCTGCAGACTCCGCGATGAACACGTGTCAATGTTGCCAATATCACGTTGGCCTACATGAATCTGAACGCAACACATCAATCACATCTACCGCAAGTGCGACTACATTTATTTTTGTCGAATATCATTGTGTACGTTTCTCCATCAACCGCGCGTTGATAATAACAAGTATAAATTACTCGCTGTTTTAATTGTTTGTTTTTCTATTTTGCTTCACACATCAATTTTAGCATTAACACATTAACATCGAATCTATCGTTAGTTCTCGAGGTAATTTTTCGTTTTTTTTTTTTGCGAAAACAGGCCGCGTTTTTTTAAAAACGCTGACGATAATAATCACGCTTTCATTATCGCGCGCCAAAGAAGAGCGAAATACGCGCGCGTTCTTTGTTGTGTTCTTTGTTCGGTATAAAATGGAGTATAAAGCCATCAACGTGGCAGCAAACCGCGAGGAGCAACGGCAGCGTCGTTTTTTCTAAAGTACATCCAACCTCGGCGCCAGTCGAGGCAGCCAAATCACGGCCTCATTATAAAGTAATTAAAACCCATTACTAATGCTATCCTTTATCGGGAGGAAGCGAAAGGAGAGAAGCCGACACAATAAAGCGGCAGTCAGACCCTCGTCTTCTTCTCCGCGCCGCGCGGTCCGACGCCAAAACCTTGAATTTGGCTGTATAATCCAATAGTAATTCAAAGTGCGACGGGACACGTCGAACCCTTGGACCCGTCAATATCCGTCCCGTGATGACCTTCGAATAGGGTCGTTACGCGTTTTAATTGAATTTGTGATCCAACGTAAATCGAACGCGACTGTCCGGTGTGTTTCGCAGTTGTAATTACGCACGAGATATTTTGAAGTCTTTGAGTAGAACACACGTAATTCTACATATTTGCCACAGCTTTCTAAATCGTCAAGAAGCGTAATTTTAAATAGACGGTGCACAAAATATGCGTATATTTAATAAAATGCACAGCTTGTAAGACAAAAGCTGATAAAAAAAAACGAATAAATTGCATGTCGAGAAAAACACTGAGAATTGTTACAATAATCTACTGATTATTTTCGGCGGCCCTTGTGATTCTATCTAGCCCCAGAGGAAATGACAAAAAACGCTCTCAACTAAATAAGATCGTGACGCAGCCGCTGGCGCCAGGTCTGCTTCAACTCATTACCCGATTCTTCTCGGTGAATCCGCATCGCGTTGCCGAGGTTCAGTTTCAAAATTCAAACAATACCCGAAAAACTTCTCAGTAGAATGACAAATGTATTTCTTATAATTAACATTCATAGATATATTAATTACTAATGTTTAAATATAAAATTCAAATCAAGAATTTCTTTTAAAAAAAGAAACGAGAGAGAAAAACAACTTTCTTATAATTTTTAGGAAAAAAAGATCTTTTTTCTTTTGTAAAATTTTATGTTAGCTATCATTACTCTCTCTCTCTCTCCTTTTTTTTTATCAGCTCGTTCTGAAAGGTGCGACATTGTCGCGATCTTATCGCGTCATTCTTCGCATTCCGACAAAGCCGGCTCCCCGTGAAGACAACCACCGATGACGGTAGAAAGATACAAATTGAGGTCAGGGGAGGTAAAGGTCCGGAGCTTTGGACCTTTGGATTGAACTGGCTAACCAGTCAAAGATCTTATCCGCCTAATAGCCAGAAGTCACCAAAAAGATTTAAACATCAGTACAACCACCTTTAATATCAGCCATCCTAACTTCAGGTAAGTAAGCGCGTAAGAAAATGTCGAATAATAATTGCGCGAACACGTGTTAGTTAATTGTTCTAAAAAGAGGGTAATTCGTTTTCTCTCTCGGCATTTTGAATCCTCTTTAAATCACAAGATGAACTAAACTATCAATGGGCACAATACTCTCTCGAATCAAGTGGTGACTGGTCGAAGTGGCAACCGGACGGATCCTTTGACGGCTGAATCGATGCACGAAATAATTTAATTAGCCACTTCTTTGAAAGCCGCGCGAGGAGAACTCTTCAAAAAAAATATCATCATCAAGATGAAAAGATGATTTTCGCTCCACGAATATCTCACTCTCTCAAATGGTTTTCAAATGTTATAGAAAACTATAAATTTTATTTCACACAGTTAAATAGCATAACATTTTTACTAAAAATTCTCTCAAAAAAAAAAAACGCTTTGATCGACAAATTATTTGGTACAAAATAGATATCGTAAGACAAGAGGGATTGGACATAACGTCTAATCACGCGCCGCGTGTTGTCCCTTAAGGGAAAATCCTTTCGATCTTTTATGGATTTACTCACGTCCCTAAGGTCCTTGTTTATGTGGTCGTACCTCGCTAAACATTTATCGTCCTCAGAGATAGAAGCTCGATAACATTATTATTACTATTACGCCACACCCGAGGCGTATCCTAAGTGCTTCTCGCTCCGAAACAAGAAAGTACTTTTTAAGATGGAATCGCGCCTGCCTCGAAAGAATTCCGATCTCATCTCCGCGTACGCGGCGGTAATGCCGCAACATAAATGTAAGTTGATAAACGCTTAGCGCACGGTAAATTGAAACCTAAGCATTATCGCAAATTGCGTCGCCTTAATGTATCGCCATGTTGAATAACACAAATGATGCAATAAACTGGTTTCTTCGTTTTACGTAATTTCTTACATCGTTCTATCTAATCAAACGTTGACGGTGACGTTTCTAAAAGATGCAACTATGAAAAGCATCTCTTTTGGCTTTTGTGTGTCACGTTGGTCCTTGTTAAACCAGAAAACCCCAAATTACACGCTCACACAACGCCCTCCGCCGCCTCGTAAATTTATCAATGGACGAGATACTCATTGTCGGCAAAGGCGTCTCGTTTGACGAGGTGTTAAGAAAATACTGTGCAGAAAGCTGTTTAAGTTTAGCGTGATTTACGACGTTGTATTTATGACCGACGAGTGAGAAGAGAGAGAGATAGAGACTAGAGAGAGATCCTACAGAATGATAATACGCGGCACGATGCAGAACACGAAGAAGCGGCATGTCTTCGAGATCTCCTCCGATCCGACGCACCGCGTACTCTACTCGCTTTTAACTTCGGCGGATCGTCCCGATCTTTTATACGGCCGCGGAACTCAACCGGACCCTCGTAAATTGTGAGCAGACCGGCGCGCATTGTATCCGGTGATTTACTGGTGCAAGTCCATTAGTCGTAAAGCAATGCTCCTCGCCATTGCTAGATGGCGGATGATAAGACAAACTGCGTTTTCAGCGGGTATAATACCCTCCCCACCTCATTCCCTGCCTGTCCCCGTTCGGGTTATGCGTACCACGCGATTGCCGGGTCCCAGCTTCCCTTTCATCGACACTCAACACCTCTCTCTCACTCACTCACTCACTCCTTTCCCCGCATCTCTCTCCTTCCCCTTGTACGTTCTCCCTCCGGATCTCTTGCATTCGATGTTGTAATTTACGATCGTGTTCGTGTCATTACGAATCGAAATACCTATCGCAAACCTTCATATATCGACAGTGAAAAGAATATATCTGATGAAAAGCATGTATCATCCGCTTTATATAGCTTTTGAAACGTTTACTTATCGAGATAAAACTTTGCTAATATGGTCATTTATATGTGCATGTTCGAGATTAAAATTTTTACGAGACATTTTATTTCTGATCACGAAATTACCGTGTAATCTGCGACATAAAAGATTTTCAAGAGGATTTGTGAGGAGAATTCGTTTAATACGAGACAGTTCATCATTACACAGTGGGTAGTTTGTAACGAGTGGTCAGAAAAATATGTAATTTTCATTAATAAAGATAACGGCGGGAAAAGTGGCAACGAGAGACGACGACGGTAGCGGAGACAAAGTTACTGCCTTGGGGACACAACGGCGGACGATAATCCTTAATCTCGCTAACGAAGACGATTATCCGCGTTTTTGTGCGCAAACGAAGAGATAATTGAACTTTATAGTTTTTCTTTTTACCGAGTTGCGCGACACAACGTCGAAAACTTACAACGCCCCGTTTGTTCGCGACACTGCTGTAATTTACTCTGACATGAAAAAGGCTCGCCGCGTTTTGGTTTTAATTACATCTTATGATAACCGTTCGTCAACCGCGAAATTTACGCGCATTTTATAACACATGACGGCAAGAAAAAACGTCTAAATTTCCTTTCACTTGAAACAAGAGTCTCGCGTGCGCGAAACACGATTACGTGTACACCGGAATACATTAAAAATAAAATTTTCGACTAAAATATTATCGATCAAATTGTCAACAAAAATATTGTCTTATAAGATCCTTTTGTTGGCGACGTTTTAATGTGAAAAAATACAAGAAAAGATAAAAACATCGTGTAAAACTGCAATTTCTAGAGAAGTTAATTTTTTTTTTTTTTTTTTTTTTTTTTTTTATGAGTACGTACATAAGAACGTCGTGAGCACGCTATAATGAATACGGATAACGCAATTCGCGACTACACGGATAACAGCAGAACGAGCAGTACTGCAATCGATGCATGCATTACGTATCCTACCTCTCTTCATATCCTCCACGGATTAATTGTGTAATTACGATTGAGCTCAAGGAAGTTATGAATTGCAGATCTGCAATTCGAACAAAAAATGCTCGCGAAGATTAATTCGTATCTTAATATTCAGTAAAAAATAATGTATTACTTCTTCACACTAGATAGATAAAATGACAAAATAAAACTATACAGTTTGTTTAAAACTTAATAAGAACGTAGACAATTAAAAGACCAAAAACGCCAGAAAAAGATTGTCAACGATCATAAAAAATACAGTTGTAAAAGAACAACATAAAAATATTTTCGAAATTGTTGCGGAACGGAAGATCGGCACAGAACGATAAAAATCTTTGAACGAGCGATACAAGAGAGACTTTCTCCGCGTTATATGCGTGGCGCATGATGCATCGAGGGCAACAATGACGAACAGAATCTGATATTTCCAAGTCACCATTATGACTGCTAAAGGCGGCTAAAACGAAACGAGAAAGAAATGCATTCGCAATACGGCGGTGAGCATCAAAGCCCGCTACTTCTACATCGTCGCCGCGACAACGAACGAGTGAACGATCTTTTCAGTGCAACGATTTCTATTGAAGAACGATGCGTGTTCGGGCGATCGTTTCCCTTTCAAAATGTCCGACACTTCCGCGTTACGACGCCTTCGTCTTTTCGTCATTGTAACGCATTTCCTCGCTCTTTTATTGGAAAGCGGACTGTAACACGAGATTCGCGGTTCCGTCGTCAATCGATTCGTTTCAATGGCAAGAAATGACACAACGGTACCTGCTGACTGGAAGATTATCCCGAGAGCGAACGAACGAGTTTTGGCCACGGGCATTTTCACGCCAACGGTGCGTTACGAATTGCGTTTCTTAATCAACGAGCTGGCCGAAACGACCGCGCCATATTCATTCAAAATACAAGCGAATAGAAATGTTTCGCGTTAATTTCGAGATCCCTCGGAGATATTTCTTTCGGGTGAGATTCGTATTGACAAATAAGTCGCACCTCAATCGTTTTGTTTCGAAATCATCGGAATTTACACGGCGACGAATTTCTATTATTATACAGGACATTTTCGGGCGTGTAGCATCTGCCGAGCGCCGCAAAGCTCTACAATCATACCTGTTTTGAAAACAACGACGTGCCCATTTTGTGATCCGATCAGATAGCATTGTACGGTCCCGGATGATTGTAGTCATTACCGTGCCCGCCTGCGTATTAGAATTTGTGCTGGTAGGAGGCAAATTATTCCCGCTTCAGATCCGGTTGCTTTCGGGCACGCTGTATATATACGCGCGTGGGCACTTCGCTTCGCCTATCCAAAAAAACGCGTAAATCGAAGATGAAAAGGTGGTTAGCAACGCCGGTGATCGCTATTGAAAATACCGCGATATCGCGATGCGACTCTAATCACGGTTTTTCGAAGCACATAAAATTTCTTTTGCTATTTTACGACGTTTCATCAGACGTATCTATAGAATTTATATTTTTTATATTTTGTGTTTCAGACAGTTATTGATTTTCATGTTGAAGATCTCTTTTATCGCCTGGTAACTTTATATCAAAAATGCGCTCGAGAAGCGACTTATTTTCTAAGATGAGGAAAAAAATATCGAAGAAAGAATCTGAAAATAAGCAGAGAACTCGCTTTCCCTCCTATCCGTCGTCTTCCTGTCATTCGAGATTTTTCTTCTCGAAGAGCTAAGGACCTCAGCGTGCTAATAAGAGATTCCACATTTAGCGGAACGATGGTTGCCGCGTTCGTCGGTGTCTCATATCACAGGACTCGTGAAAGATGAAGATATCGTAAACGCGCGCGAACGCCAAGTTGGACCGCGTTGATGCCGGAAACGGGTATCTTGTATTTTGTATTGTAACTACGCGCGTAAACACACATATGACGGGCGCATCCGTGAGCGGAGCGTGTGTATTTGAGCGATGTGTTGGGACGCGAGGCAGCTGCGACACCTTCACGCCCACACGACCCACCCCTCAGAAATTTACGTAGTAGACCGGCACGCGCGTTGTCGAATTCCATTTAATACTCTTGTAACTATTCTGTGTGAGATTTTGTTCCCTCCGTATTCGAACACGACACAATGAGAACGAGATCGATCTCCGATCGATCTTGTATCAGTGAAAAATCTGAAGGCGACAATATCGCAGAGAACATAGAGAATATAATATCAATGCCCAGAAAATTACAGAGCAGAAAGCAACGTCGAATATAATAATTTTTCTTTTCAGATTTTAACTATCAAATTGAATTATAGAAAGGGGTGATTTTCCTAATATCGCGCGAATCTTCGACGTGGAATATATCTCGGGCATCTTCGGGCGTTTGAGCCACACATTCGGCGAACATCTACAAGGTTTATCGCGGACCGCGCATATATAAAAGCTACTTAGATTATATATGGGTGGGGATTCCCCAGAGTCCGCCTTTCCAGTGAACAACCACCGTCTATGCTACTAGCAGCACCGACACACCATCGCCGCCATCCCCGGGGGGCAGTAATCTCGCATGGAGATCCGGCTTAAACGATAGGTCCCGTTTCGAGCGCCGCCCTCATATGCGAGACTCTTAATTTCCACAGAACAAGAAGGAAAGAGAGAGGAAGAGAGCGACATGGCTTCCACGAAAATACTTTGCGAGGAAGTCCTCCTCGTCGCCGCTTACGAGACGCGCCACACGATGCCGTGTTATTACAAGCGGCTCGGATATTTTCATATCGCGCGCGGCTAGACGAAGTTTAACGCCGCCATCGGTAGTGGATTCACGTTGATTCCCAACCCTATGGCTCTTTCGGTCCGAGAATGGGCGCGCCGAATGGTGAATCCTGATAGTTTCCACTCGAGCTAGTCCACTTTCTTTTTCGCGAAGGGCTTCTTCTGGGAAGAAGCTAGTTTTCCTCGCGCTTCTTTTGCCCGATTTGCCGGTTGATATATTGCTCAATTGTCGACGATCTCGGCGGAAGCGGATCTCTCTCGCCACCGTAACCGTAATTCGGCGGATCTAGTTTCGCCTCGCGTGCCAACATTTCGTCGAGTCGAATTACGCGAAGATGCGTATCTCGGCACGCCCGACCCGGCCGCGCTTCCGCGATAGTCGTAGACGTAGAAGAAGCTCCGAGACGGCGTACGGATGCTGAAGGAGACAAAAAAGAAAAGCAGCTGCGGACGAAGCGGAGAAACTGACGGAGGGAAAGGAAAAAGGGAGACGCGGCGCGGCCATGATGCGGTCGATATAGCCTCGAGGAATATAAAACGAGCGGAGATATCATCGCGCCGGTGAGTCGGAATAAAACTATAAACCGGAGGAAACAATTACCCTGACTGCCTGGCGGAGGATGCGGCTAATGATAAGTGGTTGGCTGCTCTTCTCTCGGGCCTGCGAAGCATAGCTTTTGCCGCGCCTCGCCTTTGGTCTTCGTCTCCTTCTCACCGCCATTTGCACCGCAAGGATAAGCAAGAGGGGAAAACGCGGCGCTCCCTCCCCTTCGGGATTTCTATCAAATGTGCTACAATACCGTAAAGTGTCGGGTTAATGTAGGACCGTGCGAATCGATCACCTTGTTATGCGCATATAAGTTTATATTACATATATAATTTCGAACGCCGTTTCCATTCAAAGTTGCACGCCTTGAAACTTTTCACGTCGACATACTTGTCGATAGAACATCGACCTTCGATACTTCGGTCGCGTCGCGCCTTCAACAAAAATTGCGCAAAATTATCCGATCTAGATTATTGCTTTTCGCTACAAAAAAAAAAAAAAAAAAAAAAATCTCGGAATTACAAGCAGGTTTCACCAACTCTCTTGCAACCGTAAACTAAATTTTTTCTCGCCATTTATACACGTAATCGCGGTCTCCCGAAGAGAGACGCGGCGGTGAAATCGCGGTGTTGGATTTAATCGACGTCGGCGAAACCGGGCCTATATCGCGCGGTGACACGTACGTAGATCGCGAGCAAACATTCTTTCGACCGCGCCGACGGGTTTTCGTAACGTTATAGGAGATTTATGTAAATTACGGGCGCAGAGCCATGTAAATTATAATCCCGCGCGACGCCGCGTGCATAGCAACACTCGGCTGCACCAAACGACGTATTGCGATCGACTTTACCTCTCTTCGCGTGCTTCGTAGTTATTTTTTTTTTCTTTTTTCTTCTTTTTTTTTTTACGAGCGCGGCATGTCGATTTTAACAGCGTCTTCGACTGCTTGGAGCACGCAGACAACCCCCATCTTACGATGGGGGTTGAAATCTTTCGAATCCGGAGAATCACGGACAGAGCTATTCGTGTATTTCAATTTCCTTTCCCGATCGCGAATAAACAGCGCGCTCGATAAGTCCGGACGAGTTGTACGGGAGCAGCTTGCGCGCGGTCGTTTTCTTTCGCGTGGCGAAGATCACAGTGTTCACAGAAGGCATCTAATTGCCAACCTCGCGCATCTCGCGCTCCCCCATAAACTTAACGACCGCCTTAACGGTTGGCCCTGCCGGTATGCTAAAGAGCGTTTCTTCGGCTATTTCGCGAAGTACCCTGTTAAAGACTTCGTAGGTAAAAGAATGCTTTTTTAAAGCTTGTACACATATAAACGAAATTTACGAAACTGCAACTAACAAAATTTCGTTTTATTTTTATTTTTGTTTTTTTTACAATCCGGCGGAGACCGAGAAGAAGCGGTTCTTTTTACCGAAGAAGAAAAAGTCCCGAAAAATTCGAGTCGCACGCAAATTTGCAGATATTACGGACGGACATAAAGTTGTACGCTGATCGTTTCATGGAAATCGATCGCATCTTCGCAGTACCGTCACGCGCCCCGGCGGGGTCTTTGGAATTTGATTTTCTCGTCGGTTTGCATGATTCTGATTGAAGTGATTGAGAAGCACGAGGAGCGAGGAGGGACCGGGGAGTGCCGCCGACTGAGGGCCGATGATTGGTGGGACATTAGTGTAATGAGAGTCTTGAGTTAAGGGGTAAAACGTGGTAGCGGCTACCGCGCGCCGTGTATCCGCCATGATTAGAGCCTCGGTGGCGTTTTCGCCGATATCGTGAGTTCGTGAAATCGCTCCTGCAATTTTAATCCAGTCTCGAAGAGTCTTCCTTCCAAGTCGATGGGAGAGAGGAAGAAGGAGAACGGGAGGGATGTACCGCTGGAAGAGATTCCGCGCGACTCAGCAGGAAACCGGGACAAAGACTTTGCAACAGGAGGTGGTGGTATTGAATCGATGAACATTCGATAGCACGAATATGTGCTCGAGCGCGCATAATAGGTAAAACTACGATCATGCGGCGAGATTGACAGCGCGTGATTGTTCGCTATCGGTATGATTTATGTCCCCGCGTAACGATGTGAACGTTTTTACCGCGCTTTTATTCCACACATCGCCGATCTTAAACCGCGTTGAAAAACACAGAGATTGCTACGTGGATATCGAATAATTTCCCTGAATCGGATTTCAAAAATGACTGGCCACTGCAGCGGTGCTCGTTCGGTTGCTCACTCGCAGGCGTTCGCCGCCGAACACATTAGTCAAAACATAATAAACCAGTTATAATAATACTGTTAATACATATCGACACGTAAATGCAATATATATTCGTATAATACTAGTTGCTTATACAAATAAAAAAAAAAGAGAAATTGGCGTGCGATTAAATATATGTAGTTCACGGTAAGCAATGTAAATATCGACTGTGTAATTGAGAGAATAATCAATATTAATCACACTGCAAATCACGTAGTCGCGAAGTACCCGGTCGCTCTAACATCAAATGGATTAAAATCAGTACCGCAAAAAAATCTGCGCACATACTGTGCAAGTAAGGTATTTGATTAACGACTTTTCTTCCGCGAAATTACGTTGAATAACAATGTCCCTGTTTTTGTTGATCGATCCCGTATGAAATTATAAGGACTACCACGGATCAGATCGTTTACTCCCTAATCGAAGCTACCGGTCGGAAAGCAGTTTGAAGCGAAATAAAACGCGCGATGCGCCAGTTTCATCGGCAACGGCGGGTCGGGATCGTCTCGTTCGTGGGCATTACGTATTCAGTGGCCAGTCGCCATTTTGCCTCGACCATTTTTGCCGATCAAATCTTAATTGTTGGCTGGCGGCTGTCTAAGGAGGCGTGGTCACCGGTTGGTTCACTTTCAGCCACGCGATGCACGAACGCATTGGCTTTCTTTCTTTTGTTTCTTTTTCTTCTTCTTTCGCTTCTTCTCGCCCCCTCGCGTATTTCTCCTCAGGAGTGCGATGTACCTCGACGCTCGCCTCGAGTTTCACTTCGACGCAGCGGTGTCCGCGCAACGCGTATGCTAATCGCATCGAGTTACCAGAACGTGATAATAATTGTACCCAAACTTTCTCTCCCTCTCTCTCTCTTGCTCACCGCCGCGTTCAAAATTACGTTCAAGAAACGTACGAGAACGTACAAACGTTCTTTGTCTTTACGTGAAACTCTGTTCCTATACTTTCTCATATAAATCACTTATGTCGCGAAACATTCTCGGATTTATAAATTCGCTTTAATAAAAAGGTAAAAAAAAGCGTGTTGTTTCATTGTGTCGGTTTTTTTAAAGATATCAGATTGTGTAAAAAATGAATGAAAGAGAAGAGATAACATCGTTTCGAATGACTAAATAATAAAGACGTCTATTGCGGCTCTTGACATGCTGATGATAAGCGCCGATAGAGTTGGTACACTACCGCAATTAATCTTAATGATGCGAAGCGGCAATTATCGATTATCCTACGACAATCTCTCCGCTACTAACACCGCTGCGTAATAAATTTATTCCTACACCATGATGTAAATGCCAACTAACTGGTACACGGACAAAGTAGCCGCCGACACTGGCGGCGCGGCGAAAGGCGGAGAATTACGCCCGTGGTCTAGCCTATCGAATTCTTGAATTGCAAAGTGCAGTACGCCATACGCCGCTTAATCAACGGTCGTCAATGTGTCCACTGCAGTGGAACGGTTGCAAATCCACGAGAAAGATAGACCGCCATGATGGGAAAAAAAGAAAAACAATATTCCGCTATCATAGCTTTGACGTTACTGCGAATTAATTTTTGTATATTATTTGCGGACAAACTAATTACGTTACGAAGAGTGTTACAGAACTAAGTTTAAAATAGAATATTTTGAAATAAAGTTACGAACTTGTTTACTGAAGAGTCAATTAAAACGGCAGAGAATTAATTTAAGATTTTTCGCACACAACACAAAGCAACTTTTGCAACAATAAATACATTGATGTATTTCATATATTGATTGAACTTCTAGTGTTTATGTGACGATGATAACATATTACATATTATATTCTATCTTTTATCATTTTTTATCTTCGTTATCAGAATATCGTTATAAGTTTTGAAGAAAAAATTGCGATGCGGATAAAGATCGCGCATTAGCGAGCTGTTTACGTATGGCGGAAGAAGATTCGTCTTTTTTACAGAAGTCGGAGAGGCGCATCGTCCTGTAAAACACAGATTTCGACCTGCGCGCGCGTCCGTCAGGTACTATCCAATTAGCGCCAAATTAATATTACTCGCGGTGTAATCAGACTGGTACGCAGGCAGGGGCGCTGTGCACCGCTGCCAGCCTTCTCTTGGCATAATGACACGTATTACTCTGATTGGCAACAATTGGTAACAATTGACGGGCGGAACCGAGCCTCGAAGGTTCCGCTACTTTGCCCGCGTTGTTTACGACCAGAACTTCGAAACGTTACACCTTAATTGCGTGGCTACATGCTCGAAGAATTATCAAGGCTTCCTTACATCCCTTCGCCATTACTTATTAGACGTACAGTTTCTACCATGAAACTTCGTAA
Source organism: Pseudomyrmex flavicornis (assembly GCA_014825475.1). Classification (NCBI taxonomy): domain Eukaryota; kingdom Metazoa; phylum Arthropoda; class Insecta; order Hymenoptera; family Formicidae; genus Pseudomyrmex; species Pseudomyrmex flavicornis. The sequence continues at coordinate 123,843 of QVNW01000087.1, forward strand.
TACAGTCAGTTGTAGAACTATTCCTAAATCTCTTTGACCGAACGGTCTTCTCACGAAGTGAAGACACAGGAAGTCGCGAATGAATTTTTTCGCAAACTTGTTAGAAATTTTTTCACAGTAAATATCATCCAATAAATATTGAATGAACAGATGTAAAATCACGATCACAGAATTGTGACTTCTCCTTCAACTTGAGTTGAGTCAAAAAAAAAAAGAGAAATAGTTAAACCATTAAACAATTAATGTATTAAGGCTCATGAAACTTTAACAAGTTAAGAAATATATCTTACACGGTCATTCGAGCCGATCGCA